>JAPFBL010000603.1:0-205754 GCA_026182355.1 Hermatobates lingyangjiaoensis
TCATCGATGAGTCGTTATCAGCCTTTGGAGCGATTCACATCTATTCCTGAAGACGAGGTCATCGAAATATAGTAGCGAGTTCAGCGATTTCTTTTCTATGTGTTGTTTTGAAAATTCTAGTTTATATATATATATATATATATATAGTTGACCTTTCAACTCTTCTATTCTAACCGCTTTGTTTCTTGTTCATTATTGACCTTTGACCTTCTCTTTATATTAACCTTTACTAATCCTTTCAATCTATTAATAGCAATGACTATCTCATCGATGAGTCGTTATCAGCCTTTGGAGCGATTCACATCTATTCCTGAAGACGAGATCATCGAAATATAGTAGCGAGTTCAGCGATTTCTTTTCTATGTGTTGTTTTGAAAATTCTAGTTTATATTATATATATATATATATATAGTTGACCTTTCAACTCTTCTATTCTAACCGCTTTGTTTCTTGTTCTTTATTGACCTTTGACCTTCTCTTTATATTAACCTTTACTAATCCTTTCAATCTATTAATAGCAATGACTATCTCATCGATGAGTCGTTATCAGCCTTTGGAGCGATTCACATCTATTCCTGAAGACGAGGTCATCGAAATATAGTAGCGAGTTCAGCGATTTCTTTTCTATGTGTTGTTTTGAAAATTCTAGTTTATTATATATATATATATATATAGTTGACCTTTCAACTCTTCTATTCTAACCGCTTTGTTTCTTGTTCATTATTGACCTTTGACCTTCTCTTATATTAACCTTACTAATCTTTCAATCTATTAATAGCAATGACTATCTCATCGATGAGTCGTTATCAGCCTTTGGAGCGATTCACATCTATTCCTGAAGACGAGATCATCGAAATATAGTAGCGAGTTCAGCGATTTCTTTTCTATGTGTTGTTTTGAAAATTCTAGTTTATATATAATATATATTATATAAATATATGAAACTTTAACTCTCACAAGCTTTTCTGTCTTTATGATTTGAAACCTTCTCTTAATTCCATAACCTTCAACAAAGAATGACACCACAGAGTCGATAGCTTTGGAGCGATTCACATCTATCTGAAACGAGATCATGAAATATAGTAGCGAGTTCAGCGATTTTCTTTTCTATGTGTTGTTTATATAAATTCTAGTTTATATATTATATATATATAATATATATATATAGTTGACCTTTCAACTCTTCTATTCTAACCGCTTTGTTTCTTGTTCATTATTGACCTTTGACCTTCTCTTTATATTAACCTTTACTAATCCTTTCAATCTATTAATAGCAATGACTATCTCATCGATGAGTCGTTATCAGCCTTTGGAGCGATTCACATCTATTCCTGAAGACGAGATCATCGAAATATAGTAGCGAGTTCAGCGATTTCTTTTCTATGTGTTGTTTTGAAAATTCTAGTTTATATATAGTCGTAAATGATATAATAAGTTGACCTTTAATCTTTATTCGGTAGAGTGTTTCTTGTCATATCCTTGCAACACTTCCTCGAATAGACGAAGGTATGGCAATAGAATAGCAGTGGGGGACACTCACGATCGGTCGATTACCAAGCGTCAGGAGGATCAGTTATCTGAAATGGAGCACTTCAATTCAGTCGCCAGCCCGATCTCGTTTCCCTCTCGTGTTGTTTTGAAACCGTAGTATTCAATTATCTTTATAGCACAGTTGGTTTCAACATCAGTTCATAATTCACGAACAGCTTCATTTCTGTTTTATGGACCTTTGAAGGTGTAATGAGTGAATCAACTGGTGAGGAGATGGTAACGTGAATTTAATAGCGGAAGACTATCTCAGCTCTCTAGTCGTGACTCACCTTTGGGCGGATTAATCTATTCCGAAAGTCAAGTTTTTCCGAACGATCTCATGGAGTTGAGGGATTCTGTGAGATGTCTGTTTGAAACTCAGGTTGGAGTTCATCTCAGGGTATGAACGACGATCTATTGCGACATTGCATTGTCGATTTCTAGCGACAATTTCGTCTCGTCACTAACTGACGGTCTGACCTCTCTCCACTTTACATCCTCAAGTGAATAGTCATATCCCGCCTTAAATCTCACGTACCCATCTCTCAGCCATTGATTGACGTCATTACACCTTCTCCATAAATCAGAATATGTAGCTAGTTCGTGATATTTGAACTGTATTTTGAAACCCTGTGCATAAAGTTATAATTGAATCACTCCGCGCAAAACAACTCGAGAGGAACGTGATCGAGTGGCGGGACGTGACATGAAGGGCTCCATTTCAACTACCTGCCCTGACGTTGGTATATTGACCGACTGAGGTCCCCCACCTCTCATTCTATTCCCACCTCTCCTCTTTCGAGCGGTGTTGCCGGATTTGGCAAAAACCACTCCTACTGCCCTACAGACCAAAACGGAACTTATTTTCTGGACGACCCTCGTATATATATATGGTGGATGATAACAACATATCATAGAAAAACATAATAATTAACATGAAGAAGACGATCCACAAAGGACAAAAAACTTATCAGAGTAAACTATAGGTATAGAGTTAATAGAAAAACGCACTTACAATCTCTAATTCTCGGATTAACCGTCGTCAGGAGGGGAAGAGATATGGACACCAAGCAGAGTTGCGAAGCGATGGTTGGGGAATCCGTCATAGATACATATCATGCATATCATAGATAACGTTTAGAATATTACAATTTATTATTGTAAATAAAAAAAAGCATTAATTGTGTAAATTAACGTATTTTTACAATAATAAATTTAAATTTTTAATAATTTTACAATATAAGGCAACCTTTATTCGTTGTACTATCTGAATTAATAATAAATAATGGTTTAAAAATCAGTCATAGTTTTATTTTTTCTCATTAATTCATATATTTTATTTATATTATTGATTTTATTCTTATGTTTATTTCAAACGTACATGATGGTTAAAAAAGGAGGTTTAGTATGTTTTAGAAAGTGAGTTTATCTTTAGTACTGAAGGTAGGAGATAAATTTTGGCTTTTATCTTAGATTTATCGTGTTGAAGATGAGAAACTATTTCTTGCAAAAGACGTAAAACTGTCAGCTTGGAGGTTGTACGTCTTGGATGCCTGTCAGCTTACGATACGTCAGCTTGGATGCCTGGTATTCGTTAAAGATACCTACTCCAATAACATTGAATAAAGTAAAACTTAGGATTCCCCGTGCTTGATCAAACATGCTATGTAGTTGGCGCGTGATTACATTATAACTACTCATGATCAAACCTGACCATGTAGGTAGAATAGTCAGGCCCCACAATAGAGAGGTAAAGCCTGTGCACCTCACCATGGTTCATAATAGTCTAGGAGGTCCATGAATATCAAAGTTAAAAATTAAATTTGTGTAATTATGCATGAATTTTGGTATTTTTGAATATAAGAAGAAAAGGAATTAGGACTGTCGCAATCATTACTCCTTATTCTCCAGTGTTGCCAGGTTTTCGATCCAACTTCGTCAGTTACTGAATTATCTAGACACGACCAGTGTTGGAAAGAGATGCCCAGAAAAAAAGTCTTGCACCGGCCCATATTTGTCCTCTCGCGAGCCCTGGAAATGATTTCCAAATAGTAAATGAGCTGCACTTTTCCTAGCGCTTCGACAGCAGAAAAACATAAAACCGAACAAGTCCGGGTGTTAGGAACAAAACCATTTTCGACTTTAGTTGAAAAAATTATGTATCTACTCTGACTTTTTTTTTAAGATTTATCTTTGAACAAAACATTAATAAACGCATTCTTTATATCGCGGTTTTCAACGATAAAAAAAAAATTGCTTTCCTATCGGTTTTTATCAGAAGTAAATATTCCGTTGTCAAGTTTTTTGGCGCGGTCCAGCTAATCAGTGACAGATCTCCCTCCTACCCTAAAAATAGAACCAACCAATCAACGACTTATTTACAATCTGAAATATAGTCCCGTAGATTCCTTCTTCATAAAAAAAAAAATTGATCCATTTTTTAAGCTAAATTTGTCATCGTTCAAAACATGTTTTACTCTTGTGTAAACAAAAATACAATAGTAATATTTAAAAGCAAAGAAATTTCATCTAAAATCAAAGCATCAGAAATGTTTTTGGAGCCAAATGTCTTGTTTTATGTATTAAAAGAGAATATACTAGAATATTGTGATATTACTCCTTAGGTCAAAGTTACTCGTCTTAGGTAGTGAACTTTTTAATGTCTTTTTTTATGTATTAAAAGAGAATATACTAGAATATTGTGATATTACTCCTTAGGTCAAAGTTACTCGTCTTTGGTAGTGAACTGTTTAATGTCTTTTTTTATGTATTAAAAGAGAATATACTAGAATATTGTGATATTACTCCTCAGGTCAAAGTTACTCGTCTTTGGTAGTGAACTGTTTAATGTCTTTTTTTATGTATTAAAAGAGAATATACTAGAATATTGTGATATTACTCCTCAGGTCAAAGTTAGTGAACTGTTTAATATATTGGTTTCTTAAATAAAATAAAGGAAGCTAAAAACTTTGCAGGCCTAATAGTTGTACAGTCATTTATTGAATATATATGTAAATATTTACATATTTAATTTAATTTGTAAGATTGTATAATGGCGTTATCGAGTTAAATAATGTTTGCATAATTACCTTATTAGGAATTAAGAAACAAGATAAAATAAAGAGTGAAAGAATAAATAGAAAAACAGGAACTAAACATATTTTGATGACAGTATGCACACTAGAATGGAAGTATTGTTAAATAGCGGAGCAGATTCTGCATTCACGATTTTTTTCAGTAATTGTTCTTTTTTTACTAATCACTTTTCTATGCTGCAAAGGCAATGAAGATAATAAATTTCCCAGGGACATACTGGAGGCAATAACACAGTCCAATAACTGATAACATATATTAAGGACTAACGATAACTAAATTATAGAAGAAAAAACAAGATTTCGACCTCGTAGGTCATCTTCAGGCAAAAGAAAGGAAAAACAGATAAATAACAACACAAAACAACACTAAAGAGAAAATAGAATATGACTAGAAATATATTACAGGCAGTTTGCAACACGTGATGATGACAATTGATAGAGATAACGTCACAAATGGAAAATGGAAGTGGGCAGGACATGACTTAAGGATGATGAACGATAGACAGGTAATGATAATTACGGAGTGGTGTCCTAAAGAAGCTAATAGAAAAAGTAGAAGATATGAAGATAAATTTAAAGAAACAGCGGGACTAATGTGGCTCAGAGTCTCTGGAGAAAGAAAAACTGGATGGAGTTGGGAGAGGCCTATGCTCAGAAGTGGGCCTAGTTTCACAATTGAAAAAAAAACCTATCGTATTTCTTAAAGTTTATTTTGTAAGTATTATCAAAAAAAGAAATATGTTATTTTTATTAAGAAGTGTAATTATATTTTATGAAATAAAATGGCTATTATTATTACAACCGTCTTTTTCTGAAAATAAGACATTTCCCGTAAATAAACCCTAGTGTGATTTACGGAACACTTTGGAATATAAGCCCTTCATTAAAATAAGCCCTAGTTAAAATAATATGAATAATAGAATTATTTAAAAAAATGCTGTTGAATTTAGTAGGTATGTCTAGCTGCCCTAATATTTCATAGAACTGTTAAGAACAAAACATTCCAAGAAATTTCTTGTTTACCTCTACAGTTTGTTTCAAAGAATGCACTACTTATTATAAAGTTGAATTTATCTTACAAATACAATATATTGCAACAGTAATCAACAGAATCAACAGAACATCAATATCAACGTGCGGACGGCTCGTCGTCCGCATATGTGGATGTGTTTTTAAAACATAAAACATGGACACGTGTTTTAAGCACGTGTGCAAGGCATGTACACCACGTGTTTTGTAATTTCGACGTGTGGACGGTACGTGCTGTAAGCATGTGGGTAAGCATAAACATCAAGTGTTTATAATTTGAACGTGCGGACGGCTTGTGTTTTAAGCACGTAGCAAGGCATGTACACCAAGTGTTTTGTAATTTCGACGTGCGGAAGGCAGAGTGCTGTAAGCATGTGGGCAAGTCATGGACACCAAGTGTATTGTAGTTTCGACGTTCGGACGGCAGAGTGTTGGAAGCATATGAGCAAAGCACGTACATCAAATGTTTTGTAATTTCGACGTGCAGAAGGCAGAGTGCTGTAACCACGAGAGCAAGACATGGGCATCAAGTGTTTTATTATTTCGACGTGCGGAAGGCAGACTGCTGTAAGCACGAGAGCAAGCCATGGATATCAAGTGTTTTGTAATTTCGACGTGTGGAAGAAAGAGTGCCGTAAACACGAGAGCAAGGCATGAACATCGAGTGTTTTGTAATTTCGACGTGCGGAAGGCAGAGTGCTGTAAGCACGAGAGCAAGGCATGTACATCAAGTGTTTTCTAATTTCGATGTGTGGAAGGCAGAGTGCTGTAAGCACGAGAGCAAGGCATGTACATTAAGTGTGTTCTAATTTCGATGTGTGGAAGGCAGAGTGCTGTAAGCACTAGAGCAAGGCATGGACATCAAGTGTTTTCTAATTTCGACGTGCGGAAGGCAGAGTGCTGTAAGCATGTGGACAAGTCATGGACACCAAGTGTTTTGTAGTTTCGACGTGCGGATGGCAGAGTGTTGGAAGCATATGAGCAAGGCATGTACACCAAATGTTTTGTAATTTCGACGTGCGGAAGGCAGAGTGCTGTAAGCATGAGAGCAAGGCATGTACATCAAGTGTTTTCTAATTTCGACGTGCGGAAGGCAGAGTGCTGTAAGCATGTGGGCGAGTCATGGACACCAAGTCTTTTGTAGTTTCGACGTGTGGATGGCAGAGTGTTGGAAGCATATGAGCAAGGCATGTACACCAAATGTTTTGTAATTTCGACGTGCGGAAGGCAGAGTGCTGTAAGCATGTGGACAAGTCATGGACACCAAGTGTTTTGTAGTTTCGACGTGCGGATGGCAGAGTGCTGTAAGCATGAGAGCAAGGCATGTACATCAAGTGTTTTGTAGTTTCGACGTGCGGATGGCAGAGTGTTGGAAGCATATGAGCAAGGCATGTACACCAAGTGTTTTCTAATTTCGACGTGCGGAAGTCAGAGTGCTGTAAGCACGAGAGCAAGGCATGGACATCAAGTGTTTTCTAATTTCGACGTGTGGAAGTCAGAGTGCTGTAAGCACGAGAGCAAGGCATGGACATCAAGTGTTTTCTAATTTCGACGTGCGGAAGGCAGAGTGCTGTAAGCACGAGAGCAAGGCATGTACATTAAGTGTGTTCTAATTTCGATGTGTGGAAGTCAGAGTGCTGTAAGCACTAGAGCAAGGCATGTACATCAAGTGTTTTCTAATTTCGACGTGCGGAAGGCAGAGTGCTGTAAGCACGATAGCAATGCATGTACATCAAGTGTTTGGTAATTTCGACGTGCGGAAGGCAGACTCCTGTGATCATGTGGGCAAGGCATGTACACCAAGTGTTTTGTAATTTCGACGTGCGGAAGGCAGAGTGCTGTAAGCACGTGCCCAAGGCATGGACATCAAGTAGACAGGATCTAGTTTAGACGACAGGGGGTAATAAGCGAAGTCAGCTGTCTCTAGAGAACGTGGCTTGCCCACAGTGATGCTTCCACTTTCCAAGCAGGTCGGCCACCTTTAAAACAGGTCAACACAAAACTTCCAATACTATTCACCATTTTCTTTTCATTTATTGTGATTAAAAAAATATTTCATATTTATGAAACAATCGAAATAGATTTTTTTACTATACTACGTTTGACATGACCGTTCACATTTCAATAGGATTACAAATTCATATTAAAGAATAGTCTGTCATTGTAATACTGATATATTAAAGATTTAAAGAGATATTCTCTTTTCCAATATAAATAAACTTATATTTGGGGGATTTCATAAATTACGTCTCCACAAGAGACGTAATTTAATGTGAAAACTAAATTAAGTTTAGTTTAATGGAAACCAAAGTTTAATGTGAAAACTAAGAACGCTTTTCGAGAAGTTAGTGTTCTTCTTCAGGTTTATATCTTATATATATATGATCAAACCACAATAATGAGTTGGGTTTTTGACTGTGACGAAGATCGCTTGTTACGGTTGAAAGATCATAGTCTTTTTCCCAATTCATATTGTGGGGTTCGATTATTGATTGTTACTTTAAGTGTTTATCTGAAATCTTGTATATAATATATATATATATATATATATCCTTCGAATTGAAACTACTGCCTCGAACTCTCAGTCGCCTTCGAACCAGAATCTTGAGCGTACATAGCTCTTCTTCTTCTTCCCTTCTACTCTCTTCCTGATGACGAACTTGAGTTAGAAATATTGATTCAGTAATTGTTCTCGTTCTTTATGTATGTTTTTTAGTTTTATATATATATACATAGAGAATAAGATTTCACAAAAAAACACGTGAAATAACAATCAATGCTCAAACAAAATTTTATTTTGTTTCTACTTCACGGTCGATACTTATATATATATATATATATATGTTCAAACCACAATAAGAAATGGGTGGGGGGGGGGGAACGGTCTAAGACTTTCAATTGTAAAACTGGAAGTCTTCGTCATTTTCATATTTCTAACTTTTTGGGCTTTTTATGTATGTTTGATTTTTGAATGGTTTTATTATTTCTTATATTTCCTCTGTTTGTAAGTCTATGAAAAAGGTCTTTATAAAAAAACTGAAACGTTAGCAATAGAGTTTAAATTTGAACCTGAAGTAATGATGACTATATATAAATGGAAATTTCAATAGAAATAATCAGACAGACGGAGAGTGAAGTGAGAGAGAAGTCATATATATATATAAAGCTTTCACATAAAAACGTGAAATAACAATCAATGATCAAACCACAATAAGAAATGGGAAAACAAGACTAAGATCTTTCAACCGTAACAAGCGGTCTTCGTCAGAGTCAAAAACCCAACTGACAGTTGGTTTTTTGACTCTGACGAAGACCGCTTGTTACGGTTGAAAGATCTTAGTCTTGTTTCCCCATTTCTTATTGTGGTTTGATTATATATATATATATATATATATATATATACATATTTCGAATAAAATGAAAGGTCCGTGTGGACAATAAACACTTTAAAAGTGTATATATATATACATGTAAAGCTAAATTTCATTTTAAATTACTACATGCTCTTCAGTAATAAATTATTTTGAATTTTTTACAGCGGTGTATCCACAGGTTTGAATTTCATTAAGGAAAGTTTCAAAAATGTTACAATGTTTTAATATAAACACAATAAAACATTTTCTTTGAAAATTCATGGAATAATTAATTGAAGCCAAAAGTTGAACAGAGTTAAATTGTTTGGAATTTTACTTTGTTGATAACTAAAGTGGTGGATTGTTATTTCCTCGAAATTCATTTTGAAGAATTCATTATGTAAAAAAAAAAAATGTAACCACTTTGTTAAACTGTAGTAATTGGTTACTTCAAAAAAACTTTCTAAAGTTAAACTTGTTTTTCGTTAATCAAGTAAATTGTAAATTAAATTAAACAATTTTTTTCTTTTCATATGCGTTTAATTTAGTTTTCAAACCCATTTGAGCAATTAAATAACGGTTTATTGAAGTGTAGTAGCGGTTGACTGACAAAGCCACAAAACTGCAGATATAAAAAACATCGCCACGACCATGTTAAATGGAAGTATTTATGCAGAGTTATTTAATCATTCCAGGGTAAAATGCTAGCGAAATACTTTCCATGTATAGAAATTTAATAGTATAAACAACGCATTTCGAACACGTAGTGTTCTTCTTCAGGCATTACCTAAGAAAATACAATGGGAGCCAATACAATGTCACCAGAGAGTTATATATAGTATAAAGTAAATGGTGCAAAATAAAATAAGGAAGAATGAACGAATATTCTAAGGTAGTGCAATCAGTTATTATATGATATTTACTCATTGTAGGGTAAAAAGCTAATGAAATGGTCTCCACATATAAAAATTTAACCGTATAAACAACGCGTTTCGAACACGTAGTGTCTTCTTCAGGCATTAACTAAAAAATACAATGTCAACAGAGAGTTATCTATAGTATAAAGTAAACATAGTACAAAATAAAATAAGGAAGAGAGTACATACCCAAGGGTGAGTGTCTGTGGTACAACTGACTGGGAATAGGATGGACGTGGGTGAGGGTATGGAGGTACATCTGTTTCATATTGGAAAGCAGGTACATTTTTTGTTATTTTTTCTCTAAACGTTAGGCAGGATCTTTACATTCGCTCTAAGATTAGGTGTAGAAAACATATTGATTACAGATTTATATTGAAAACACATTTCATTAGCTTTTTACCCTACAATGAGCAAATACCACATAATAACTGATTGCACTACCTTAGTGTTTTTAAAATAAACAATTTCAGATACGTTCAGATGGCCTTCAGGCATCCTTTCATTGCTCTTCTCTTTTGATGGCCTGCTTCTAGTCCTGTTACAGACTTATTCACGAACAAGCATATCTTGCTTATTCTTAACTAATTACTATTTCCTTTTGTAGGATGGGTTTTGTATACTTATAATTAAGATGTTTGATGCGTAAAATTAAAATCTTACTATATTTTTTAGGTTTCATAGTTTTTCAACCTAGTACCATTTTTTTCACCAATGTGCTTTTATTTATTATTTGTTTTATCAAATCTGGGAATGTTATATAATATGTGATATATATATATATATATATATACATATTAATTCTTACTCTCTTTCAACTCTTTATTTAATATATCTTTTCTGGTTTACTATTAATATTAATTATTATTATTAATTATTATTAACATTATTATTATTAATAATAATAATTTTCTTAATCTATTTATTCTCTATTAGTCCAGTTATACCGTTGACCTTTCAACTCTTTTATTCTAACTGCTTGTTTCTTGTTCATTATTGACCTTTGACCTTTTCTTTATATTAACCTGTACTATCCTTTTAATCTATTTATAGCAATGACTAAGCATGAGTCATCGATTTTAATTTAACATGTCACTTGGCCAACTCGTTTTCCTGTTGAACCCTGTTAGCAGGAGGTTAGTTCGTAGGATTGAATCTCTCAGTCTTAAGATCGTGAATGCCGAGACTGCGGTTAATTTTAATGATACTAGTTTAAAAGTACTTGTCTGCTGCCTATTTATACCAATATATTATATATATATATATATATATATATATAAGGTTTATATATATCAGAAGTGTATAAAATTCTCGAAAAATATATTGAAAAACTATATTGAAGAATTTAAACAAAAATACGTCTCCAAACAAAAAATGTTCATTCTAAAAACTAACAACGCGTTTCGAACACTTAGTGTTCTTCTTCAGATTTACATCTGCGCTCGTGATATATTGATCTAGGGACCGGCATAGGAAGGAATCCCACAATTTTTTGAAATTTCCTAAATGAGTAAATACCACACTATATCAGATTGCAAAAGACTTGCTATTTTTCAGTTATCTAAATAGGAAGTATTTAATTATTATATGGTTATTATGATAATCCTTTATTAGTATAGTGCGTAATTTAACTACTGAGTTAACAATAATTTATGAACGAATAATATTTCTATGTAGTATAATTGGATGTTTCAGTTTTTGTATGAGAAATGGGAAATATATTACACTTCATTCCGCGGGGCATGATTTAGAACGGTTTTTTAAGGTTGTTGAAACAGTTTTTAATTTCTGTTTCATAATTATTGATCATCATTATTATCATCATTCATAATTATCGATCATTATTATTATCATCATTCATAATTATCGATCATCATTATTATCATCAATCATAATTATCGATCATCATCATTCATAATTATCCATCAAGTAAATTGATGTGATGAATAAATTTTCAACAATCAATTAATATGTATGGAAAAAGAAATAGGGATGTGTTTGCATCCATCAGATGTTCAACGTCTAAACAAGTATTTAAATGCAAGGTGGCTGTGAAAAGATAAACGGGGGCGTGATGGTGAGGAATGCATTTGTAGTAGTATCAGAAGGGAAACAAAACGATCTCTGATAAATGCTTATTAGTGTTAGGGTTTTGGGAAATTCGTTTCGAAGAGGTAGGGGGGGGGAGAAGGGGGACAAGGAGCAATTCGAAGAGGCAGCACCCCTGTGGTGGTTTTTTTTTTTTTTTTAGCCTTCAAATAAATCTCGGACTATCTGATTTAAGAGCCTGCTGTTGAACAGCTCCTTAGAACATTGTATGGCGCAAATCGCCGACTAGAAGTAATGAACGCTTCGCTTATAAATTCTTTTTTTTTTTTTGCTAATAGCTGAAGTTTATATTCTTTGACTTATTGGTTGAGTAATCCGTAATTGTGTAGTATTTGCTTATGGATAATACAAAGTCTTCACAAGAAAGAAGTTTTTTTTTTTATTCAAACTAGACGTTTTAAACACTTTGTGTTCATCGTCAGGTAAACTTCTACTAAACAATTTACTAATTAAAAGTTTCAAAAATAAACTAGAATTATCTATATAAATAAAAGAAAAATTTTGTCTGTACATTGCTTAGAAGTCAGTAAAGAGAGTAATTAGTGATGAGGAAGCAGTTCATTATCCAACTGAATTTCTTGACTCTGTGACTGCTCCTGGATTGCATGCTTATGAGAAAAAATTTAAAGTAGAAGCACGAATCATGCTGCTTAACAAATTTCATGTTACGAAACTTGAGTGTTCCAAAAAGTGCAACGGGACATGGCTCTGAGTTCGTGATCTGCACAGATACCCCATAGAGGAGGAACATCATGACTGGATGTGGTACTGGGAGTCTGTGTATACACCACGCATACCATTAATTCCGATCAACTATTTGTTACCGTTCAAACGATTGCAATGTCCCGTCACGCGTTTGTTTCGCAATGATGGTAACTAAGTCGCAAGGGAAAACTCTATCTACCGTAGGAATTGAAGTGAGTGAGACCAAGTTTTTCTCACATAGTCAACTGTAGTTTGCTTGCTCAAGAGTCAAAGGTCCCAACTCTAAGTTCTTCCATGGACCTGAAGGACAGACAGCTATTGTGGCGTTTACAGAGACATTTACTTAACACTGTGCTAATAATGATATTTTCTACTATTCTGTAATTTCTAATAATATTTTGGAATACCATGTATTATCTCTGAATTTTTTGAAAAAGTACCGTCAAAGACTGGCACGTTTGCTACTATAAAATAAAATAAAATAATGAAAATGTATGATGTACCCAACGTAAGGAGTAGAGGACAGACAACCATCGAACGTTAACTGATGGAATCTATATCATATTACATTAATTCCTTCAATCAACGTTTGACGGTTGTCTGCCTACACTTCTATATAACAGATATGCTTAATTTCTCCTGGGAACTTTTCAATGAACTCGTAATGGCAACACTGTCTGAGGTTGGTAAGGAGTTAGTTGATGTATCCACCTTTCACGGCTCTCGGTACTTCTTTCGTCTCTTGCAGGTTTATCGCCCAGTTTGATCTGTCAGATAAACGTCTCACACGTGTACTTATCACTATACAACGTCATATTCATTGTAATATATTTGCTTTTTTGCAATAATTTCTTTTATAGTGATTTATTAGAAATATATTTATAGATTAGTCTATATTAGAAATAATATAGACTAAATTGTCCAAAGGCAGATACAAGCTTCACAAACTTACGATTTATTTCCTCTGATCGTTTCGTTAAATTGAAACAAATATAGAATTTTCTTGGAACAATCTTTATGAGTTGGTGAAGTAAGACTAAATGAATTTAACACACTGGTTGACATCATATGAACGTATAATCATGTCTTCAGAGAGTGTAATCTCATTATTTTCATTCTTTTCAACTCTGTCTCCTCAAGTATATATTATAAACCTAGAGTATTCTTTACCTTCTTCTTGAAATCTCATATTGTGAGTTAAATTGAATTTAGTATACTTGCGCCGCAAGCATAAAATCTTTGAATAGACGTCAGTGTCACTTCCTCTGTTGATAACTGAAAGAAGTTGACTAAAATCTCCACTGTACACAGTTAATATTCCTCTGAAAGATTCATTATTGTCACACATATCTTTGAGAGTCTTGAAAGATTGTTTCAAACTTTTGAAACACATAGAACTTGATTACACACATCTTTGTATAGCATAGATGTGTGTAATTTAAGACAATCTGACGAGGACTGTATTGCTGAAATGTCATTGATATCTTTAGATTTGATTGTGAAAGCCCACTTGTTGATCTATTGGTGTGTGAAATGTTTCTGATTACAGCAAATAAAGCATTATTTGCGCGAAAGATTTGTCAGCTGCAGGAGTATAGATTCACAGTTCCTTCCTCCTCTTACACCCCCACCCCCAAGTCATTATACTTGCTGATTGTGTCAATACAATTAAAACAGGCCTTAGTTCTGCAATCTACAAACCGTCTCTTCCTCCTGTCCCGTACTCCCCGCCTCCTTTATTGCGTCTGTCTTTGAATTTTTATTATTATTATTATAGAACCGATATAAAATTTCTGTATTTCCCTTACACTTATTTCTAAAAAAAAAAAACAAATAATTTTGCTTGCAAATTAATTTTAACTGGAATTTAATATTTATGAAAATAACAGAACGAGTTCAAAATCGAAGGAGAATAACAAACAGTAACAGTAAACAACACAGTAAACAACAAGTGTAAAGAAACATACTTACAGACTCAAATTTTCGTATATAGTAGATTTGTGTAAGATAGTAACAAATTCGTATTTCTGTCGTATTCTATCCAATTTAGATTGTTTTCCCGATTTTAATATAAAAATAACAATGTCTATTTCTATTTATTTTTTTTTTAATTTTTAAGCTTTTTTCAATGTTTTATTCTCATTTACTCTGTTTGTAAATTATAGAACTATGAAAATATTTCGTTTTGAGTTCAGACTGTATTTTAAATACTTAAATCTATACTTCCAAGTTTTATTTTTTTTTTTTTTCAATAATAATGTATGAAAAGTAACTTTATAAGTTTATCTTTTCTTTTAAGTAAAAGCATGTCTCGATGATGAGCTAATCCTTTTTAAAACTATCAGAATATATTAAACTCATACAGTATTGACCTATTAATAATGTATAAGCAAAAAACAAAAAGTGTGTGATTTTAGAGTTTACATTATCTCTATAAATTTTATCTCAGTTCTAGAATAGAAATAGTTCAATTAAAAGTTTTATTTTAAGATATGTTGTGTTGAATTTCTGATTTATAAAGTGCTATCTATAAACAGGATAATATGAAAAAAGAACTCTCTCATTACTTAAAATGACAAACTATTTTGAGAAAACTCTCATTATTTCGTTGCTTATATCGACTTGCTTGTTATATAACAAGAAATTTGAGATAGACATTTAACAACTTTTCGTCAAAATAGTTCTACTGATTAGTTGAAATTTCTTTAGAATTTCA
The DNA here is from genome assembly GCA_026182355.1 of Hermatobates lingyangjiaoensis. Lineage (NCBI taxonomy): Eukaryota > Metazoa > Arthropoda > Insecta > Hemiptera > Hermatobatidae > Hermatobates > Hermatobates lingyangjiaoensis. The sequence goes on from JAPFBL010000603.1 coordinate 15,455, forward strand.
TCCATAAGGTTATTTGACACTATTGAATATTTGCCCATGACACATATATGCATGCGTACAGTTCGAAACATAATTTCTTTTTTCTAAGTAAGGTATACAGTAATCCCCCACTTTTCGTGGATATTGAGGACCAATGATACCCGCGAAAAGCGAAAATCCCCGAATAATGGACGCGCCTTTTAGAAAAGCCTCTAAAGCTCAAACAACGACCTTTCCAACAGAGAAAGAATCCTGACCTTACTGAATACTGTACTGTGTTGTCAATAAAAATGAAAAACAAAAAGAATAAAAGTAAGAAATAATTAATAAAAAAAGATTCACAAGGGCGTGGGTGGCATGTTAAACTGGAAGTTGGGCGATATGAATTAGTCAATCAGATCAAAGAAAACATCTTTGATAATTTTTTTATTAAAATCAACTTTCATTTTTTGATATTTTTATTATTCTCTTGTTACAATTGATTATGTTTTAATACTTTTAATTAATATTTAGTCATCATTGAATATTTTTTAATAGCTTTTATTAGCCTTTAATTTAATACTGTAGAATATATTTTGACCCAGCAAGTCACTGGTTGTTTGATATCATTCTCGATCGTACAAGAAGAATCTTTTGTATATTTTCTTCTCTAATACTAACTACTGTACTTTTTCATTACGAGTTGTATTTTTTTTTAATTTTTACTATAATTACAGTTGAATTTTTTTTATATTTTTTAAGGACCCCTGCCAAACACTGAACCCTTGAAAACTGAACCGTGAACTAGCGAGGGATTACTGTATATATGTCACACAAAAATATTATTTATTTTATTAAATTATACTTAATTTTTATTCTAATAAAATATACTGTCTTCCTAAAGTATTTTTTTTTAAAACAATTAAGTTTTAGTTTATCGTAGGGAATAGGGAGTATTCCCTAGAGCCATTTATTCCCCTTCCCTGATTATGTATCTACACTGACTCCTCCCCAGTATGCCTAAATCTACATTTTTGCTATAACATTCCCACTTCCTTCTTCTGTTCCATCCTATTCTTCTTTTCAAATAATATTTCAGTTCAAAAGAATACCTATAGTAGGTTTTCTAATCATGTAATATATTCTTGTATATCTATTATCAAACCACAATATGAAATGAGAAAACAAGACTAAGATCTTTCAACCGTAACAAGTGGTCTTCGTCAGAGTCAAAAACCCAACTGAAACACTAGATGCAGAAAACATCTGGTGAGGGGTTGAAAAGAGTGGGAGGGAAGAGTGGTATTTTAAAAGGGTGAAAGCGCAGGAAAGGACTAATGTCCAGAAAGAAAGGGATGTTTGGGGAAACAAAGGAGTACAGTAAGAAAAAGTAAAAAAAACTATCCGCTAGCCGTCAACCCTCTTAGAAATTTAATTGGGGTTGAGAAGAGTGTGTATTTTAACAGGGTGAAAGCGCATGAAAGGACTAATGTCCAGAAAGGGATGTTTGGAGAAACAAAGGAGTACAGTAAGAAAGATTAAAAAACTATCCGCTAGCCGTCAACCCTCTTAGAAATTTAATATTTGATCTATTAAATTTAATTATAGACGATTCAATAATATTTCATAACAACGTCGATTTTTCATAGGTAATAAATGTAGCTCCTGTCCAATCAATATGATGATTTTCATTGTTTACATGCATCTAGTGTTTCAGTTGGGTTTTTGACTCTGATGCAGACCGCTTGTTACAGTTGAATCATCTTAGTGCTATTTTCCCATTTCATATTGTGGTTTCATCATTGATTGTTAATTCACGTGTTTATGTGAAATCTTTCTGTGGTCTTGTAGTCGTTCAGTCACTACTGAAACCATTATCCACAAAAATTATTTAAAAAAAAAATTGTTTATTCCTTAAACAAAAGAATGTTTAAAACTTTATCTTTCTTTTCATAAAAAAAATTATGTCTGATAGTTTTCGAAACTTAATTACTAATTGTTTGTAAATAATTTTTAATTAACATGAAATATGATGTTTTTGTGACGTATTTGTTAGGGAACGTGCCTTTGTTTTATTTTCCACTCGGTCTTAAGACTCGATATTGAACACTCTTAAGTGATTTGTAATTTACTGTCGATTTGTTATTCATTGCTTTTTAATAAATCAACTCTCAATTGACTTTTCTTTTTTTTTTTTTTTTTTTTTACATTTATAAATGTTCGTTAAGAATAATGTTTTTTTTTTTTTTGGGGGGGTCCATTGAAATTATGGTGGTTTAAATGTAAATGAAGCTAGCTGGTGGAAGAGAATCTAAAAGGCTAAGTTTAACATGACATCTTGTTAACCGCAGGGAATATAACTCACTATTCATGAAAAGGAGCCATAAATCGTTACACATCACTGCTTCAGTTGACCACATGCCAGAGGAACAGAGGAAAATATATTTCAACCAGGCTATTGTAGTGGGATAGAAAAGAAGAAAAAAAAAAAAAAGGTTTGCGGAGAGAGAAGGAAAGGAATATGTGCAGATCGCCTGCCCTCACTGGGCTCTGATTAGACGTCAACTACAATAAGCCTGTTAGACCATCTGCTCATTGTCCACAATCTACTACCACTAATTCCAATATATATATATATATATATATATATCAAACAAATAATTAAACCTCTATTGGAATTTATTATTTTCTTTTCTATTCACCTCCCAGGAATTTTTATTTTTTTTTTTTTTTTTTGAAGAAATTTCACCCAATAAAATTATTTGCAGCCGATAAATCTCTCAATATAAATGAAAACTGAATGCCTTTGAAATAGGTTTTTTTTTTTTTTTGATATAACTCCAACAATTGCGTATCATTCTTTGTAATTTTACACTTATTGATTCTTTAACTTTAGATCGGTTTTTGTAGCTATTTCAACGATGTTTTTTAGCATGTAGCAATAATAATATTTACCTTATCAATTCAGTTCAGTTATGTATAGTTTCTATTATCTTATATAATATATATATATATATATAAAATATTTTGAAAATGACACCAAATACTTTATGGAAAACAACCCCTTCTTCCTTCTCCATGTATATGTCACCTTAGATCTTATTCACGTCCTGATGATAAATGTTGATCATTCGAAACATGTCGACCATAGGAGATGTACTCGTACTTTATTGTGTAGACGAAATAACGAGAGTGTTATTTAGAAAAATCGAGAAACTTGTTAAGAAACAGGTATCAGCAAAATTTGGTGTCATTTTCAATAATGTGTGTGTCAAAGAAGGACTGCTACCAAAATGTACGAATAAGATATTTTATATACTTATATAATACTGGAGTAAATGTATCATATAAAGTCTTCAAACAAAAAGAAGTTTTGTTTTTTTTTTTAATTCAAACTAGGTTTCGTACACTTTGTGTTCATCGTCAGGTAAATATCCAAAGATGAAGACAAAGTGTTCGAAACGCGTAGTTTGAATGACAAAAACTTCTTTTTGTGTGGACTCTTTATTGTCCATTTATCCAGTATGAGTATATATCACACAATTACGGATAGCACAAGTAATGAGTATCCTATATAATATATATATATATATATATAGTTCAATATAGACAAAGAAACATAGAGAAATCAAAAGAACACACTTACAGTCTCTAATTTTCGGTTTGAACCGTCTTCAGGAGAAATAAGAGAGGGAAACCAAGCGCACTGGTTCAGAGACGGTTGGAGACCCAATCCGTGTTCTTTTGATTTCTCTATGTTTCTTTGTCTATATTGAACTATTTTTGTCCGTTTTGTATCGTATTTCCAACGAAATATATATATGTATATATTCATCATGATTTGTTTTCTTGACCCAATATTTATATGATGTAATTTTTTTTTGAGGTTTGAGGTCCAATGATTAAAACTAGTCCTTTTGCCGACGTTTCGACATATATTTATGTCATCTTCAGGGCAACAACATGATTGTTTTACAATTAGCACTACTATTACTACTATTATGGTAATTTATTACATTTTAATATGTACGGTAACAAAGAGGAATTTATTGATAAATCAGTTATTATGGAACTGTATTAAATAAGAATGCTGCAACATAAACAGATTGCCAAGGTAATCAAATAGTGATCTCTATACTTATGCAATAATTCTAAAGCAATAGAATAATTATAACAATATCCTTATGTTAATGTATAACAAAATAATCCATAGTCGTAATAACTGATTTATCAATAAATTCCTCTTTGTTACCGTACATATTAAAATGTAATAAATTACCATAATAGTAGTAATAGTAGTGCTAATTGTAAAACAATCATGTTGTAGCCCTGAAGATGACATAAATATATGTCGAAACGTCGGCAAAAGGACTAGTTTTAATCATTGGACCTCAAACCTCCAAAAAAAATTACATTATATATATTATATATATATATATATATATATATATAACAATTAAAATAAGCAGTGACACATAAACAGAAACACAACAAAGACTCACTTTTCAATATTTCGACCGTAATGGCGGTCGTCCTCAGGAGAAGAAGTGAATTGACGGAGGGACGACTATATATATATATATATATAATATATATATATATATATATATATATTATATAATATATATGTAGGAATACTGAAACACTGAAACAGTGTTTCAGTGTTTCAGTTGGGTTTTTTACTCCGACGAAGACTGCTTGTTTCGGTTGAAAGATCTTAGTGTTTTTTCCCATTTCATATTTTGGTTTGATCATTTGAGATATTTGATCCTAGATAATTATTTTTCATTGATGTAATTTTTTTTTTTTAATTAATTTCCTGCTAACCGGTGCACCTGTTGGCTGACTGTCAAAAAAAACTTTACTGCACAGAGTTAGTTGCTTCGAGACACTCAACAAAACCATAGAAAAACTTTTACTGCTTGATCCAGGAAAAGTGCTGAGCTTTTTTTCTTGGAGGCGTTAAAGCTAACTGCTGGGGAACTTTAGTACAGAAAGGTGAAAGTGCAATAATAATAAACCACTCAAATAGTAATAATAATAAACCACTGAAATAGTAATAATAATAAACTAGTAATAATAATAATAAACCACTGAAATAGTAATAATAATAAACTAGTAATAATAATAAACCACTCAAATAGTAATAATAATAAACCACTCAAATAGTAATAATAATAAACTAGTAATAATAATAAACCACTCAATAGTAAGTAATAATAATATAATATAACTCAAGTAATAATAATAAACTAGTAATATATAAACACTCAAATAGTAATAATAATAAACTAGTAATAATAATAAACCACTCAAATAGTAATAATAATAAACCACTCAAATAGTAATAATAATAAACCACTCAAATAGTAATAATAATAAACTAGTAATAATAATAAACCACTCAAATAGTAATAATAATAAACTAGTAATAATAATAAACCACTCAAATAGTAATAATAATAAACTAGTAATAATAATAAACCACTCAAACAGTAATAATAATAAACCACTGTCATTTCAATAGTCAATGTATATCTTCAGAGTAAAATAAAAAAAATACCATATTATTAAAAATAGATTCTGCTAAATTGTATTAAATGTATTCAAAGAATAAATTATTGGTCAGTTGCAACTAGTAAGCTTTGTAGAAATACTTTAATGACAATGAATCTGAAGCACGTGCTCTCTCTCACTGTTTCTGATATTTTGTGGAAATGCCAAATATAATAACAGAGCACAGAACAATATATTTTCTTGCCAAATACAGTGTCTGTAATGATATTTTTTTTAAAATGTCTTTCTTTTTTTTTTTGGCATGTTTCTATTGCTCTTCTTAACCAAGCAATTGGCTCACAGAAGAATAAGTAGTTTTTTTAAAATAGCACGCTGTCTCCTAAACTTAAAAAGAAAGTTTCTTTGTTATTGGTATTTAAAAAAAAAAAAAAAAAAACTTTTCTAGGTCAGCTCATCTAACAGCTTGTCTTGACAAATATTGCTTTACTGTTGACTGCACATTCTTTGTTGTACTTTATTTATATCTATCTTTATGAAAACACTTTTAAACAACTATATTTCTGATAAATTGCTTATGAAATAATTGGACTTTACTCAACAGTGTTTCATCTATTATTTACGTATAAAATGTTTATAATGAGGTTTTGATACATAGGAAAGCAGTTTTGAATCTATAACATAACAGGTTATTTAATTCCTAGCACTATTTATAACAAACTGTCGCTCCAGAAAACTTAATTGACCTTCAGATTCTTTTATAATTATCTATTACTATAATATTAACACAGTGGTTATTTTTCTCTCTTTCTTTCTCTCTCTCTCTCTCTCTCTCTCTCTCTCTCTCTCTCTCTCTCTCTCTCTCTCTCTCTCTCTGTATATATATATATTGGTATACTTTGGGAGCAGACCTTCTATAAGGTCTTCTACACGGACCTGTGTAATATGGAAAATACATATAAAAATAAAAAAATCGGAGAGTTAATTTATATGATACCACAAAGATGGAAAAGTAGCATTCGAAATCTTGAAAAGGTATGTAGGAAACATACTAAACTTAATGTTGGCAAGATATTTAATGAGGTATATATATATATATATATATATATATATAGTCACCGTCACCGGCCTGCCTTCCTGCGGGACTCTTCGCTCTTCACTCCTCCAGATGACGACGATGGTCGAAATATCGATGTGTTATGTCTGTGTCTTTCTGTGTGTTTCCTTCGTTTTGAATATATATATATGATCAAACCACAATAAGAAATGGGAAAACAAGACTAAGATCTTTCATCCGTAACAAGCGGTCTTCGTCAGAGTCAAAAACTCAACTCAGTTGTCACTTTTCAATATTTTGATCGTAATGGCGGTCGAAATATTGAAAAATTAGAATAATGATAAAAAAATAGAAAAAAAAACGATTTGTTGATAAAACTCACGTATCAAGTGTAATGGTAACTAACAAGCACGTTTTTTTTAAACGTTTAGTGGGTCTTAACAAATTTAATATGCTTAAAAAATAACAAATTTCACCAAAATCTTGTTAAAAAGTATTACCAGTGGTTGCTGTTTTTTTTAATATGTTACCATTTTACAAGAAGTTTGTTATTTCATTGAAATATTTTGTGTTTTTTTTTTCCTTTCATTCGTTCATGGCTACTTATTTTATTAGTTCTATATTCAAAATAAGTTAAGATACCTGGTTTTATTTGAACCAAAAAAACCTCTGAAAATTTCTTGTTCACTTTGAATTTTCTGAGACATCCTTTTTATTTGAAATATTAACACGCCTTTCTTGCTGCTTTGTATAATAAATGAAAAAAAAAAAAAAAAACCCCTCGCTATCTATTCAGGCCTGAAGGAGTCGACAGGCAAATAGCTATTCAATTTTACGGCTGGCAGCCCTCAGGGATTTTCTCTTCTCCTGCTCCGTCTTTACTCTCTGTAATCACTCTTGAGTTCTCCAATGTTTTATTAATATATTAACCACTTTTTATCCCCATGATTCGTAGTCAACATTTATACATTTATTTTTTTTTTGTACTTTAAATCCAAAGGTAAAAAAAAATGTTCAAACAATTAAAGATATAGGCACAACGATTTTAAAAATAAATTTATAAACCATTTTCTTTTTTCTTTTTGGTTATTTTGGCTACAATTTTATGTATTTAGAAGTAATTGTGTTTCATTGTTTGTTTTTTTTAATTATTTGATTTTTTAAAAGAAATCGGGTGGACACATATTGGTGGCACTCGGTAACTATGTCTAATCTTTATGACGACAGATGGTCACGTGGTCATTGCCGTTTTAGTCGTCTTTTGGGGGGGGGGGATTACTAGTAGGGAAATATTTTGAGCAAATGGGTTTCGATGAGTTGAGAGTTTACTGTGGGGAGTCCTTGGCAGCGGCCTTTTGCATAGTCGCCATCAAAGGCGATCAATTAATCATTGATTGTTATTTCACGTGTTTATGTGAAATTTTTTTATCGTTATATATATATACAATTAAAATAAGCAGTGACACATAAACTGAAACACAACAAAGACTCACTTTTCAATATTTCGACCGTAATGGCGGTCGTCCTCAGGAGAAGAAGTGAATTGACGGAGGGACGACAGTCAACTAAAGAACTCACTGGGTGACGGCTAAAGCCGTGCTGCCACAAAAAAGGAACTAGGAAGTCGAGAGCAAAAAGAAAAAAAAATTGTTTTAATATATATACACTTGATAAACGGAAAGACGATCCAAATTGTACACAAACAATAACAGTTCAAAATTGAAGATAGGTAGTACACAAAGTAAAGAAACACACTTAGAAACTCAAATTTTCGGCCAATTCGTCTTCAGGAGAAAAGAGAAAGGGGGTTAGTAGCTGTTGCGTCTCCAACGTGCTTGGTCTCCCTTTCTCTTTTCTCCTGAAGACGGATTATCCGAAAATTCGAGTTTGTGTGTTTCTTTACTTTGTGTGCTACCTATCTTCAATTTTGAACTGTTATATATATATATATATAAACTAGAATTTAAAAAGGAACACATAGAAAGGAAATCACTGAACTCACTACTATATTACGATGTCCTCGTCTTCAGGAAAAGAAGTGAATCGCTCCAAAGGCTGATAACGACTCATATATATATATATATATATATAAAATAAATTCAAAACGAAGGAAACACACAGAAAGCCAGAGACATAACTCATATTGATATTTCGACCATCGTCGTCATCAGGAAGTGTGAAGAGCGAAGAGCGAAGAGTCACACAGGAAGGCAGGGCGGCCCTTCCTCCTTTAGTCGCCGCCCTGCCTTCCTGTGGGACTCTTCGCTCTTCACACCTCCTGATGACGACGATGGTCGAAATATCGATGTGAGTTATGTCTGTGTCTTTCTGTGTGTTTCTTTCGTTTTGAATTTATTTTATTTAAAAAAGTCAACTGGACCGTTTCTTTTAATTATATATATATATATTTATTTATTTATTATGACGTGGGGAGATCTCTCTCTCTTCTAGTCTACTCTCCTGATGACGAACAACAGTTCGAAATATTGCATTCTGTAAGTGTTCTTTTTATTCTCTTTTCTGTGTCGTGCTTTGTTGTATTTAAAGTTATATATATATATATATATATATATATATATATATATATATATATATATATAATGTTCTATTAAAACCTTTAAACCTAGGCATAGGTTTTAATAGAACATGTATCAATGAAGGCCTGCTCCCAAAATATACGAATATATATATATATATAATTAAAGTTGCAGTTAGAGAACACAAGAAAGAGGACTAACACTCACGAATCTCGATCATTTCGGCGTTTCCGTCTTCAGGAGAGAAGAAGAAAGTAAAAAGGAGAAGGAATGAAGGAACGGAGACGTAAATGCGTCCAGTGACCGATACAATATATATATATATATAAACAGATTCAATAATATATCGACCGTTTGATAGAATAGGTGTGTTCTCAAATCGGGGTTCGGTCAATTTTCCAGGATAAAAAATCAAACTCTCGTTGCCTCCTAGGCAAACGAGAGTTTGATTTTTTATCCTGGAAAATTGACCGAACACCGATTTGAGAACACACCTATTATATATATATATATATATATATATATATATATATATACGGTATCAGTGACGGAGGTTGGTTATATCCCAGCGTATCTTCCTCTGTTCTCTGAAAAAGAGGAGGTTTCCTAAGAATTGTTGGAAGTTTAATATAAGTGTAGTAACAATGAACGAAATGTTGGAGCATATGAATTGCCTTGTAAAGGAAATTTCAAGAGATGAAAGGAGAAATATGTATTTTTTGAATAGATCATAAATACATAACAAAAACTTTTATTATTGACATGAAATCGCCCAAGGCCTCATGAGTTCCCTAAAACAGGAAAGTTAGATCCGAGATTTTAATTCACCTGTAACTGGTAACTACTAATTAAATATATTATTAGATGTGTTCAAGAGTTTAATTGTTTTATGTTGAAGGCAGTAGACACTGAATATGAAGCGCTGTAAACATTTACTGATAACTAAAACCACAAAGTTAACTTCTCTCCTAAGTCAAACAGCGAGTAAATTTACTTCAACTCCTTGCTGTTTACCTTAATAGTAACAACTTTCATTTTATAGCATTCAGTAAAAATATCTCTTCACTAAATTAAAAAACTTAGCTGGTTGAGAACTTTTTATTTTTACTTAGTTAAGCATCGATATATGCAATGTACCTTGTGCCTTAAAACTTAAACAGGGGAGAAAACGAAAAAAAAAATCAAGTCATATTTATTATAAAACAGTACACTATACATTATAGAGTAAAAATAAGTTAAAGACAAATCCCAGAACAATAACCAATTCATATCTCATTTTGCTAAACATTTAGTCGCAATAATGATCAATTTGGTCCAGACCAAAACATACAAATATTACATAAAAACAATAAATTCCGTGAAATATCTACTCTCGAAGGGTATGGTAAACAAATGAATGCGCGATAATTCTTCCGTTTGTCTCAATGAGCAAATCCCTAAGTGCACAACTTTTCTTCATTTATTCATACAAAAAATAAAAACAAGTTCTATTTTCTCTATATTCTTATATTTGTTGTTGGGAGCAAGGCTAGCTCAGTGGTTACGTGCTCACCTCTGAACTGATAGGACCGGGGTTCAATCCTCACCTGGCCCTCGATTTATTCACGCGGGATGTGAATAAATCTGAGCACGTCATCCCTCGGAGAAGGACGTTAAACTGTCGGTCCCGAGCCTGTACAATGTCAGGTACTCGTTAAAGATCCCCTACTCTAAATACATTTGAGTTAGCCAAAATTTAGGACTCCCACTGTAGAATCAATCTTCATTGTGTGGTATTACAAAGGCTCAATGCTTGGCCTACGTGTGTTTCCTTGTGGGACTGCTACTGCAACCTAACCTAACCTAACCTATATTTGTTGTCCGTATTTTGTTATAGTTCTCTGTTATATTTTCAATATTTTTTCTACACTCAGTCTTAGAGCAAATGTAAAGGCCTCTGCCTAACCTTTAGAGAAAAAATGGCAAGAAATATACCTGCTTTCCAATATGAAACAGATGTACACTCCATACCCTCACCCACTTCCATCCTATTCCCAGTCAGTTGTACCACAGACACTCATCCTTAAGTATGTACACTTTTCCTTATTTTATTTTGTACTATTTACTTTATACTATAGATAACTCTCTCATGACATATTATTTTAGTTAATACCTGAAGAAGAACACTTCGTGTTCAAAACGCGATAGTTTATACTATTAAATTTAGTATATTTTGGTAGCAGTCCTTCAGATATGAATACTTTGTTGGACACGACAGAGTAGTTACTGTCTTAGAGCTTCTTCTCAAGAACTTCGACTTGCCTAAAAACAGCTTTTTCCTTGTTAGGCAAGTTCAAAGTTCTTGAGAAGCTCATAGACAGGAACTATTAAATTTGTATATGTGGAGACTATTTCATCAGCTTTTTAACCTACAATTAGTAAATACCACAGAATAACTGATTGCACTACCTTAGAAGGAGTACACTATACTTTAAATCATGTTAATTGTTATTTTGTTTTTTTTTTCTTTTCTAATAAACCAATTAAATAGACAATGTAATATTTTAGTTGACTTTGAAGTTATAACATATTATATTTACAGATTAAAAAAAAAAAAATGTTAAAGCTTTCGTTAGCAACTCAAACAATGCAATATTTTTAATAATTGAATTCACTTCTAAGATTCTGCTATTCGATACATATATCAACTCAAGTAATGCAATATTCTTAATAATTGAATTCACTTCTAAGATTCTGCTATTCGATACATATAGCAACTCAAGTAATGCAATATTCTTAATAATTGAATTCACTTCTAAGATTCTGCTATTCGATACATAAGAGCCAAGTTACTAATTTTGCTTGCAATTTGGTCACGCTGTTAGTAAATATAATTAATATTAAATTCAGTCATTTATCCTGATTAACTTTGCCCTATTTCAAAGACATGGTGAATATTTACGACTAGCCTTAAGAGGCATTAAAAGCTTTCCTTCTCTAAAAGCTTCATGAATTATTACTAACTAAATTAATCTTTTTTTTTTTTTAATTCTTTCATAAAAGCCATCATATATTTCATAATATTTTCTATTACACTATTGTGTTGTTTTGCTCTTTATTAAATATAATCTTTTAATCTGTAGAGCTTACTAAACGTATTTCCACCAAAATGAAAACTAACTTTTAAAACAATTGAAATCTAAAATCATTTTCCTTGGTGAATAGATTAAAAGTGAAAACTTGTGGTGGGAAAAATTATGAAGAAAATAATGAATGTTTCTGTAACCGTGGTACATTTAGTCGGTCATAGAAATGTCAGTTCGACTCCCTTAATCCATGGTTGTGTTCAACCATGTGATATCACCTACTTGTTGACCAAAACCTATGGTTGTGAAATCTGGTTATCAATACATGTAAAAACACTTTGCTTTGATAAAAACGTTATTGTTAAAGAATTTGTCATTTATTTTTTATTTAAGATTATTCATACAAAAATTTACTTGTTTATTTGTTTATGATATATTACAGTCACACACGAAAGCCATATAATCTTAATTAGAATTTCTGTTTTCTCTTTCGGTAATTAAAGAATAATATTTACTGCTTTAAAAATGTATTTAGTATTTATGCTTTCCCTCATTACAGATGTTATTTGATGGTTTAAAAAATGAATCAAAATATAGTTATGATTAAATTGCAATCAACTCCAAAAGAAATCTATGATGTTATTTAATGATTTAAAAAATGAATCAAAATATAGTTAAATAGCAATCAACTCCGAAAGGAATCTATGATGTTATTTAATGATTTAAAAAATGAATCAAAATATAGTTATAGTTAAATTGCAATCAACTCCGAAAGGAATCTATGATGTTATTTAATGATTTAAAAAATGAATCAAAATATAGTTATAGTTAAATTGCAATCAACTCCGAAAGGAATCTATGATGTTATTTAATGATTAAAAAAATGAATCAAAATATAGTTATGATTAAATTGCAATCAACTCCGAAAGGAATCTATGATGTTATTTAATGATTTAAAAAATGAATCAAAATATAGTTATAGTTAAATTGCAATCAACTCCGAAAGGAATCTATGATGTTATTTAATGATTTAAAAAATGAATCAAAATATAGTTATAGTTAAATTGCAATCAACTCCGAAAGGAATCTATGATGTTATTTAATGATTAAAAAAATGAATCAAAATATAGTTATGATTAAATTGCAATCAACTCCGAAAGGAATCTATGATGTTATTTAATGATTTAAAAAATGAATCAAAATATAGTTATAGTTAAATTGCAATCAACTCCGAAAGGAATCTATGATGTTATTTAATGATTTAAAAAATGAATCAAAATATAGTTATGATTAAATTGCAATCAACTCCGAAAGGAATCTATGATGTTATTTATTGATTTAAAAAATGCATCAAAATATAGTTATAGTAAAATTGCAATCAACTCCGAAAGGAATCTATGATGTTAATTAATGATTTAAAAAATGTATCAAAATATAGTTATAGTTAAATTGCAATCAACTCCGAAAGGAATCTATGATGTTATTTAATGATTTAAAAAATGAATCAAAATATAGTTATAGTTAAATTGCAATCAACTCCGAAAGGAATCTATGATGTTATTTAATGATTTAAAAAATGAATCAAAATATAGTTATGATTAAATTGCAATCAACTCTGAAAGGAATCTATGATGTTATTTAATGATTTAAAAAATAAATCAAAATATAGTTATAGTTAAAATGCAATCAACTCTGAAAAGAATCTATGATGTTATTTAATGATTTAAAAAATGTATCAAAATATAGTTATAGTTAAATTGCAATCAACTGCGAAAGGAATCGATGATGTTATTTAATGATTTAAAAAATGAATCAAAATATAGTTAAATTGCAATCAACTCCGAAAGGAATCTATGATGTTTTATGTTTAAAAAATTATAATTAGTATGTTAATTAAAACAAAGAATTGATATTTTTAAAAAATACAAGATTTAGTTATAGTTAAATTGCAATCAACTCCGAAAGTAATCTATGATGTTATTTAATGGTTTAAAAATGAATCAAAATATGGTTATAGTTAAATTGCAATCAACTCCGAAAGGAATCTACTCGTATTATGTTATTTCGACTTGTTAAATTAAAACACGTTTTTATATCATCCTGGAATCTAATACACACAGGCTTTCATTTGGCAGCGTTATGAAGTAGTTAAAACAAAACGTTATTAGTATTACTAATAACATTGGAGAAAAATTTGTTCAGTCATGTAGGAGGAAGAAGGCAAGAAGTAGTGACTGGGGAATAGCTGAGGTTGTTATTTTCTACGAGGGTTTCCAAATATTCATATCTCATGTTCTACTCCTTGGAATAAGGAGACCTTAAAGGTTTGTCTTGTTTATTTTACTTTGTACTTTTACAACCTCAGTATTCCATCATTCATATTTACTGATTAATCAATGAATAGTAACACCAAACTATTCATTACCGGATTGTGATAGCTTATTGTTTGTCTAAATAGCTGGTATATTTTCTTTTTTGTCAAATCAATGGAGTAGGAAACCTTAGAAACCATATATTTTGGTTTGTGCTTTTATAGCCTCAGTATCCCATCATTCATGTTTACTAATTATTCAATGAATAGTAACACGAAACTATTCATTACCGGGATTTGATAGATTATGTCCTTTTATAGCCTCAATAACCCATCATTCATATTTACTAATTCATCAATGAATAGTAACATCAAAACTATTCATTACCGGGTTTTGATAGATTATGTCCTTTTATAGCCTCAATAACCCATCATTCATATTTACTAATTCATCAATGAATAGTAACATCAAAACTATTCATTACCGGGATTTGATAGATTATGTCCTTTATAGCCTCAATAACCCATCATTCATATTTACTAATTCATCAATTCGTTTTATAGCCTCAATAAACCATCATTAATATTTACTAATTCATCAATGAATAGCAACATCAAACTATTCATTACCAGATTGTAATAGCTTATGGTTGGTCTAAGTAGCTGGTATATTTTCTTCTATGTATAATCAATGGAGTAGGAAACATTAAAAGCTAATTTTATATATTTTGCTTTGTACTTTTATAGCCTCAGTATCCCATCATTCATGTTTACTAATTCATCAATGAATAGTAACATCAAAACTATTCATTACCGGGTTTTGATATATTATGTCCTTTTATAGCCCCAATAACACATTATTCATATTTATTAATTCATCAATTCCTTTTATAGCCTCAATAACCCATCATTCATATTTACTAATTCATCAATGAATAGTAACATCAAAACTATTCATTACCGGGTTTTGATAGATTATGTCCTTTTATAGCCCCAATAACACATTATTCATAATTACTAATTCATCAATTCCTTTTATAGCCTTAATAAACCATCATTAATATTTACTAATTCATCAATGAATAGCAACATCAAACTATTCATTACAAGATTCTGATACCATAAGTACTTTTGTAGCCTCATCATCCAATCATCTATGTTTACTAATTCATCAATGAATAATAACACCAAACTATTCATTGCCGGATTGTAATAGCTTATAGTTTGTCTAAATAGCTGGTATATTTTCTTTTATGTCTAATCAATGGAGTAGGAAACCTTAAAAGCCAGTTTTATATATATTTGCTTTGTACTTTTATAGCCACAGTATCCTATCATTCATGTTTACTAATTCATCAATGAATAATAACACCAAACTATTCATTACAAGATTCTGATACCATAAGTACTTTTGTAGCCTCAGCATCCAATCATCTATGTTTACTAATTCATCAATGAATAATAACACCAAACTATTCATTGCCGGATTGAGATTCATTACCTTATCGTTTGTCTAAATAGCTGGTATATTTTCTTTTATGTCTAATCAATGGAGTAGGAAACGTTAAAAGCCATTTTTATATATTTTACTTTGTACTCTTATAGTCTCAGTATCCTATCATTCACGTTTACTAAATAATCAATGAATAGTAACACCAAACTATTCATTACCGTTTTTTGATAGGTTATGTAGTTTTATAGCCTCAATCATTCATATTTACTAATTAATAATTGAATAGTAACACCAAACTATTCATTACCAGATTCTGATAGCATATGTATTTTGTAGCCTCAGTATCGAATCATTCATATTTACTAATTGATCAATGAATAGTTACATCAAAATATTCATTATCAGATTGTGATACCTTATCGTTGACTAAATATCTGGTATATTTTTTGTTCTTTCTCATCAATGAATTAAATTTATCATTCTTTAGTGAAATTTTCATGTTCTATAGCCCATAATCATTTGAGTGTAATATCTTGAAATGTTTATTTTTTTTTTTTAAAAAAAAAAAAAAGCTAGAGGTAACTGTGAAATTTGTTATACCTAGTGGGGTGTATATGAGGTGTTGCATTATGCATTGGACATGTAATTCCTACAGTGATAAAGGTAGTCCCGTGCAAGGAGGCACGTGACACGCCCAACCAATCACCCAGCGACAACTTTATACCTCATTCTATGCATTTCTTCTATCCTTTAGCCTGAAAAGTTACCCTCAACAGCAAATTACTCATTTGTTTTATGTAAGGGTAAGAACGTTCGTAAATCCTTAAATATTATTTATATTATTAAACGATTGAAAAAAAATAAATTAAAAATAAAACACGTATAATAATCTAATTTTTTTTATGAATTAAAAACCAGGAATTACTAAAGTAATATCTATGTTATTTCATCTATCTAATTTTATGTAATATCTATGTAAAATCTTTATATGACGGTCAATTGAACCCACGGTACAAGTGTAAACTGTGGATTATACAAATTGAGTGAGTTCTTAAAAAATCTTATTTAATGTAATAGCGAAAAATGGAGTCCCATTCATCATTAACAAAGAAGTGACTCACATACACACACACACACACACACACACACACACACACACACACACACACACACACACACACACACACACACACACACACACATACATGTTGCACTCAGAACTGTTATACACTACACACAGACACGCACACACACACACACACACACACACGCACACACACACACACACACACACACACACACACACACACACATTCACACTCACAGACATACACATACCCAAGAGAACAAACACTCAATTATTATAGGAATGCGCCTGAACACAACACACAACACACACACACCACACACACCACACACCACACACACACACACACACACACACACACACACACACACACACACACACACACACACACACACACACACACACACACATTCACACTCACAGACACACACATACACATACCCAAGAGAGACAAACACTCAATTATTTTAGGAATGCGCCTGAACACACACACACACACACCACACACACACACGCACACACACACACACACACACACACACACACACACACACACACACACACACACACACACACACACACACACACATCACACACACTGGTTGCACTCAGAACTGTCACACACTACACACAGACACACACACAAACTCACACACACACACCACACACTACACACACGCACACACATGCGCGCAACACACACACACACACAAACATCACACGCACATGTTGCACTCAGAACTGTCACACATTACACACAGACATACACAAACACACACACCCAAGAGAGACAAACTCTCTCAATCATTTGAGGAATGCGCTAATCTCAGAATAAATGAAGAATGAAAAGTGAACAGTCCTGAACGTTGCAGACTATAAGTTATAATTACAGAATGCTACCAAATATTAGATCTTTCAACCGTAACAAGCAGTCTTCGTCAGAGTCAAAACCCAACTGCTGAAGACCGCTTGTTACGGTTGAAAGATCGTAGTCTTTTTTCCCTATTTCATATTGTGGTTTGATCATTTATATATATATATATATATATATATATACGTTTCACGATGAATCACAAACACAGAACTAAGGAACAAACACACTTACTGTCTCTAATTTTCGGTTGAACCGTCATCAGGAGAGTTGAGAAAGGGGCACCAAGCGCACTTGTGAAGCGACGGTTGGAGACCGTCAAACGGTTGGTCTCCAACTTTCGCTTCACAAGTGCGCTTGGTATCCCTTTCACAACTCTCTGATGACGTTCACGAAAATAGAGACAGTAGTGTGTTGTGTGATCATCGTGAAACGTTTGTGTCCTTGATAGTTTCCTGTATACAATATATATATATATATAAATTATATATATAAGATCACATAAACACGTGAAATAACAATCAATGATCAAACCGCAATTTCCCATTTTCATATTGTGGTTTGATCATATATATATATATATATTATTATATGTGTTCAGTATAGAGTAGAGTAGATGGATCGATTGATTTTTAAATCAACATGTTCATGAGAAATGTGTTGTACTGATGGTTTTGTTTGTGTTGCAGCATCGCGTATTCGATACGAGATCACGAGCGGTAACATAGGCGGCGCCTTCGCTGTCAAGAACATGACAGGAGCTATCTATGTGGCCGGAGCCCTTGACTACGAAACCAGAAAAAGAGTAAGTCCTTCTTACCCAGTACATTTCACAAATCTAGTTATCTCTTTATGTAATGCCTTTCTTATTTAAAAAAAAATGATATGATTTTGTTGCCATCAATCCTTCAATCCATAAAGCCTTATTTGAATCTATAAAAGCTAATGTTTATTTTCAAACTATATTCATTATTTACATGTATATGTTAGATGATTCTACGGGATGAACAATGGGTCATTATTATTGAAATGAAATGGTTCATTAAAATGACAATAGGTCATTTTCAATGCGCACATAATCTGGATAGTCAGCCAGAACGCTAAACCACGAATATTCAACACAAACTATTTCACCAAGATGTGACTTTAAAATCCATTTGTCATTTTTATCTACATTCTGTTTTGAACTTTGGCTATATCATCAATATTATTAATATAAACTACAAAATAATAGACGAATAAAAAACTACAGTTGAGCATCAGTCATGTAGCAATAGTATTCATCAGAATTAATAAATACACCTTCATTGTAATCTTGAATTCCTTACAAAAAATTAATTTTTTTTTAGTTGTAATATTAATTATATATAACATTAAAAGCAACCCACTTCAAGCGGCATCTAACAAATTTAAACGCAAATTCCTTAAATATTTTATATTTTACTAATTATATATTACAACGAATATTATTTAATACAATCTCTTAAATCTCGACACACATAAATAAATTCTAATTAATTTTTGTGTATCACTCCTATATTTTATTGAAGTTTGAATGTTTCTATAATAACTGATTTCGAGGGTTCTTCTCCTTTGTTTTGTTTTTGTTTCTTTATCAATAGTAATTTAATTCTAAAAAAAAACAGAATTGTACTGTTTGTTTATGCACAATATGCTAAGTCTTTGAATTGCTTTATTTTACTCGACTTGAATATGAAAGCTTTGCTTGTCTCTCATTGGTATACTTTCTCATATACATTATATGTTATAACATATATGTTACAACATAAATGAGGGTATTCAAAATGGGCTTTTGATAGGATTTAATCCAAACAATTATAACTACTGACTATAAGTCGACGTTTTAGCAAAAAATATTTGACATTTTAAGTTATAATTAGACGTTTTAGCAAAAATTATTTGATATTTTAAGTTATAATTAGACGTTTTACCAAAAATTATTTGACGTTTTTAGTTATAAGTAAACGTTTTACCAAAAATTATTTATTTGACATTTTAAGTTATAATTAGACGTTTTACCAAAAATTATTAGACATTTTAAGTTATAAGTAGACGTTTAACCAAAAATTATTTATTTGACATTTTAAGCTATAATTAGACGATTTGGCAAAAATTATTTGACATTTTAAGTTATAAGTAGACGTTTTAGCAAAAATTATTTGACATTTTAAGTTATAAGTAGACGTTTTACCAAAAATTATTAGACATTTTAAGTTATTAGTAGACGTTTAACCAAAAATTATTTATTTGACATTTTAAGCTATAATTAGACGATTTGGCAAAAATTTTTTGACATTTTAAGTTCTAAGTTGACGTTTTATCAAAAATTATTTGACATTTTCAAGACCTTTTTTTTTTTTAAAGGAAAAACTACTTAAGATAGATGCATTTATCTGACGTCATCATATCAGATACGATGTTTTTCCTTCAAAATGAAGCCTTGTAAAATGCCAAACAATTTTTTTTTTCAAAACGTCAACTTAAAATCAGTAGTTGATTCTTTGGACTAAATCCTCAAAAACCTTGAAAAAGTGGTCCAGAAGCAATATCAATATAAATGAAATTACTTTGTAACCCGCTTGTATTTTCTTTAATAAATTGGAAAATAATTGTTTAACTTTTTTATTTTTATGAATGCTTCTGTAAATAATTATAAATAATCAGCTCAAAAATAAAGAAAAGCAACACACAGAGAAAGTGACACATTTACAAACTCAAATTTACAATGTAAAATTTGAGTTTGTATGTGTGTCTCTTTCTCTGTGTGTTGCTTTTCTTCGTTTTTGAGCTGATTTGCGTCCAGGTTGGATCGTTTTTTTTTCGTATTTTGAGTGTAATTATAAATAATATAATATGTACATGTCAACAGAATGTATTTTATTTATTCATAAAACTGATGATAATATATATGAATTAATGAGTTGGGGGCTGAAAAATGATAACTTTATACACTGTTAGAAACAGAAAAAAATTTTGATTTATACATTTATAAATTAATTAAATTATTGATTTATTTAATTTATAAAGACATTTTTAATTATAAAAGTTTTAATAAAGTTTAACCAGAATGCTATAGAGAGGTTCTTTTATTTCTTTTAAATAAAAGAAAATTCCTGTTGCCTTCAATTAAATTTGTAATAAAGTTATAAACAAATTAAAACACGTGTTAGTTTCAAAATTGAACAACTATGTGACTATATTGAAAATGGTGAATGCCGTGACGAAGTTAGTTAACTATCAATTAGCCAATCACTGAAAGGGATAAAATCAAGAAATCTATTTCTTTTGGTTTGAATTCTCTAAATTCCAGCTTCCCTTTCAAAACTTCCTTATTGTCATTTTCCCAAGAGATGATAATCATCATTTTCTTTTGAATTGTTTATTATTAAGTTCGTGTTACAACTGTCCAAACAAACTTTTATATTTACATTCATTTATTCAATATAAATTTTATTCTGTTTTATTTCAAAATATAGTCGTCTTTTTTTTTTAAAAAAAAAAATAACCTTAAGTTAATATTTTTCTTTTACGATACCCGGAAAAGTATTGGTAAGAGTTTTTTTTTGTTTTATAACTAATTAATAGAAGTTTTATGTCAGTTTACAGAATTTATTTCAACGCCCTTCTTGGAAATAAAATTCAAAAGATTGAATCATCTTATTATGCGAGTAACTCATACGACATTGGCAATTTACTTCGATATTTTTTTTTTAATTTAGTTATTACATTATTACATTTTAATTTCATACTCGTCACTTATATCTTTTTTAAATAACTAATTATATAATTAATTATAATTATATATATATATAGAATTTGCAAAAGAACAGACAGAAAAGAAATCACTGAACTCAGTGCTATACTTCGATGTCCTCGTCGTCAGGAATAGATGTGAATCCCACCAAAGTCTGATAACGACATTTTCTGTGTGTTCTTTTGAAAATTCTAGTTTATTCAGTTCGAAGATTCGTTTCATCTAATTGATTATATATATATAATATAAGCGTAACCGCTTGTTACGGTTGAAAGATCTTAGTCTTCTTTTCGCATTTTCTTATTGTGGTTTGAACATGTATAATAGAAGAAGCTCCTAAGAGATTCAGAGGAAGCATACATATATGCTTACTTGATGCTCGCTCTTCCCCTGGACTCAACCTCAACCGATAATTTTTAATTTTTTTTTTTTTACTTTATTAATTTTAATTTGATTTTTTTTCACATTTTTTATAGTTTCTTCATTAGACTTATTTTTATTTAAATAATTATGATTTTTACTCGTTCGTTTTACGTCTTAATTTGGCTTTTCATTTCCTTCCCTCCCTTCCCGCTTGGTGGTAAGTTCAGTCGCCGCCCTACCTTCCTGCGGGACTCTTCGCTCTTCACATCTCCTGATGACGACGATGGTCGAAATATCGATGTGAGTTAATTCTGTGTCTTTGTGTGTGTTTCCTTCTTTTTGAATTTAATTTATATATATATATATATATATATATCGTGGTGAGTCTTTTGTGTGTGTCTTTGTTTTTTCTCTTTCATGTGTTAAGTGTATATATATATATATATATATATCATTAAATAACTTGCCTACTTTAAGTCTAGTATGTTTCTCACATACCTTCTCGAGTTTTCTTATATTATTCCTCCATCTCTCCGATACCATATAAATCAACTCACCGAATGATTTGGTTATATTTCTATTTTCCATATTTACACAGGGCCGACGTCTGCTCCCAAAGTATACCAAAATATATGTATACCAAAGTACCAATAATTTTTTTATGATTTGTATTATGAGTTTTTGTTTTAAAAAAATCTAATACAAAGAAATATGGAATTTTGAAAGTTATGGGATTAGAAACTTCCTGGATGGCAAAAATAGTTGTTACTCTACTGTCTGAATCGCAAATAACTAAACAGGAAAAGCAAATTTAATACGGCACAAAAAAAAATGTTGTTTAATAAAAGACGTTATTTAAAAAAAAAATTAACGGTAAGTAAAAAAGAATTATTATGAAGTAAAGTAGGATCTTCTTCGGAGCGCTGTAGAAGACGTAGTGCTTCTTTCATAAATCACGGTTGATTAAGAGAGAAGTTGTAAAACCGGAGGGAAATGTATTTACCAGCTGTGATTTATGTTCCATTTTCCTAGTGTACACCTTTGACTTCCAGAATATTATTTCGCCATCCTGTTTAGTTATGAATGTTAAAAGTAGGCAACACTGCTTTAGTTTTACCTACTAAACTTGATATGTTTTCTATTATCAAATATAAAATTTATTTCATTCTAGTAAACAGCTATTGAGATAGATTGTTTTTCTTCTTATTTTAAGCATATAAACTATTTCTTTATAAAACTAATTTAAAAAAAAAAAACTAAGTACAAAGACTAGTTGTTGGAATAGCTCCAAGTTTTTCTCTTTTGGTTAGTTTTTGAAGGCGGATGTAAAACCGTCTCTTTTCACAGATGGTTAACCTTCAGGCGATGCATTACCCAAATATACTCCCAATTTATTTTCTAAGAACTTATCAGTGGAATTGTCTGTGTAAACAAATCTAAAGGGGGGGGGGGGGGGGGTAGTAAATCACGCTAGCTTGTGGTTTTGGCTTCAAACCAGGGGGCTTCTTCTTTTTTTGTAACACTGAAAATCTTTTTCTCTTGGCATGGGTACACCATTGTTATTGGTCAAATCTTTTTAGTTATACCTGTATAAAACATATATATTTTTAACTCTACCTTCTTGACTGCAGAGTACAGTAAAAGCTCCACGTTCAAGCATTCAGCGAATGCTTCGTTTTGCATTTTTCATTTATTTATTTATTAAATAAGCCCTTCTATATTCGGGTATTAGCGCTAATGTTAAATATATAAAAATATTGTTGTTATATGTGTATAAGAACCTAACAAATAAGAGCATATATATTTTATTAATGCAAATATTCTGGTAACAGTACATTTCACCAAAACAAATGACACAGGTGAATTAACGCTATGAGCGAGAACTAACTCTCTCTCCCTCCTTTCCTCTCTCTCTCTCTCTTTCCCACTCTATCTCTCTGTCTCACCCTCCTTTCTTCTCTTTCACCCCTCTATCACTCTGTCTCTCTCTCTCTCTCTCCCTCTCTATCTATCTTTTTCTCTGTCTATCTCTCTCCTCTCTCTCTCTCTCTCTCTCTCTCTTCCTCTCTATCTATCTTTTTCTCTGTCTCTGTGTAAATATTCTGGTAACAGTACATTTCACCAAAACAAATGATACAGCTGAATTAACACTATGAGCGAGAACTAACTCTCTCTCCCTCCTTTCCTCTCTCTCTCTTCTCTCTCCCACTCTATCTCTCTGTCTCACCCTCCTTTCTTCTCTTTCACCCCTCTATCACTCTGTCTCTCTCTCTCTCTCCCTCTCTATCTATCTTTTTCTCTGTCTATCTCTCTCTCTCTCTCTCTCTCTCTCTCTCTCTCTCTCTCTTGTATATCTCCCTCCCCCTCTTTCTCTGTATATATATATATATATATATTGAAAATGATCTAGTTTCTGCATTCTCTGTATATATATATATATTGAAAATGATCTAGTTTCTGCATTCACGACATTTTTATTCATAGATTCTTGCCTCCTGACTATTGTTGGATACCCAACCGTCTCTGAACCAGTGCTAAATATCTAAACGACTATTCCAATCTTTATTACGTAGAGTAATGAAAAAAATAATACAGTAAAAAAAAAAGAAACTAATTTATTTAGAATACTCCTGTACATATAGGAAAGTAACCGATCATTTTTCTAATAATTTTTATTTTATAAATGAAATTTTAAAATTAAATATGATAGAGAATGATATATTTATGGGTGTGCTAAAAGCTTTTTCAAACATGGCTGATAAAGGAAATTAAAAAAAAAAATGTCATTTGAAAAGAAAATGTTAAAAAAATACGAATATTTAAAATAATTTAGGACTGCCACTGTAGAAACCTGTATAATCACCGATCAAACAAATAGCCGGTAAACGGCTGACGTTATCACCCGCTAGGGGATCAGTTTAAACAATACAAAAAAATAAATACACTCCACTACGTTTAACCATTAGTTGCATTAAAAAATATTATCTTTATTACCCACTTAAAAATATGGCGTAATGTTTGTAACATTATATGTTAAAAACAAATGAATAAATATAATTGTATATTTAAATTAAAAAAAAAAATGTTTTAACAGAATATTTATTTTCATGAGCAAAATGAATTTATCTTTGCTCCTTTTAATTTTGAGGATTAAGTAAGATTTCAGGTTTTCGGGTTGACGGTCAGAATAGCCTGATTTATATATATAGTAGTCTATACTGATGTCATTAATGGAGTGTAAAAAAAAACATATATAAACCTCCAAGCAGATTAATAACGGGCTTACAAGTAACACTAAAGAATTTCTGTTAGGGAAGATCTTTTCTCTGGATTAAGTTAAGCCGTAGTTTAGTCAGTTGCAAGGACGTGTTTTCTGGACCCCATAATAATGGTTGTGCCATTCGTTAAAGTAGCTTACTTTCTGACTGAGTCTATTTTAACAAAGGTACCATACCTTCATAATCCCCATTACTCTTAAGCATACTTGTTACAATAATATATATTATGTATTTGTATATATATATATATATAACAAATTCAATAATATATCAACCGTTGGATAGAATAGGTGTATAATGTAATCGGGATTCGGTCAATTTTCCAGGATCAAAATCAAACTCTCAATGCCGACGTTTCGGTTTTATTTAAAACCTTTTTCATAGGCAGAAGTCAGAATTTTTGAATTAGAAAAATTCTGACTTCTGCCTATGAAAAAGGTTTTAAATAAAACCGAAACGTCGGCATTGAGAGTTTGATTTTGATCCTGGAAATTGACCGAATCCGATTACATTATACACCTATATATATATATATATATATATATATATATATATATATATATTATATATATATATTAAATTTAAAATGTAACAACAGAACATTCATAATTAAATAAGCACTCAGTATTACATTCTAACGTCCTAAATTTGTGGAAATGGTAGCTTGACCAGGTGAGGTTATACAAACAAAGTAATCAACAGGAAAACGATCCACAAAGGACAACAAATATTTCACAATAAACTATAGATACAGAGTAAAGGGAAAAACACACTTATAGTCTCTAATTTTTGGTTGAACCATGATCAGGAGAGTGGAGATAGCGATACCAAGTGCTCTTGGTCAGCTCCAACCGTCGCTTCGCAAGTGCGCTTGGTGTGCCTATCTCTACTTTCCTTATGACGATTCTACCGAAAATTAGAGACTGTATGTGTGTACTTTTTCCTTCACTCTCTCTCTCTCTCTCTCTCTCTCTCTATTATATATATATATATATATATATATATATATTATATATATATTATTTATATTGGTATAAATAGGCAGCAGATCCTCTTTTAAACAGGTATCATTAAAATTAACCGCAGTCTCGGCATTCACGATCTTAAGACTGAGAGATTCGATCCTACGAACTAATCTCCTGCTAACAGGGTTCAACTGGAAAAGGATTTGGCCAAATGACATTTTAAATTAAAATCGATGACTCATGCTTAGTCATTGCTATATATATATGCTATAAAACAAGATTTCACATAAACACGTGAAATAACAATCAATGATCAAACCACAAGATGAAAAGAGAAAACAGACTAAGATCTTTCAAGCGGTGTCGTAAGATTGTTTGTAATTTCAGATTTTTTATTGTTATTTCACGTGATTATGTGAAATGTTATATATATATATATATATATATATATATATATATATATATATATGTTATATATATATAAGTTGTATTAAAATCAATTGACTTGATTGCACGTACCTTTATCCTTATTGAGCTTTTCAAATCTGTTAGTTAATTTTCTTTCTTCAAGGTTCAGTTCATGTATAATTTGAGCAAAGCTACTGTTAGACATCACTATTTATTATAAGTTGCAATTATTCTAAATGTAATAGATGAATTAAATTAATCTAAATTATTGACATGTTTCGGTTGTCTTCAACCATCTTCAGAATGTTTTGATAGCTCAATGAGAAAAAGGTACGTGCAATCAAGTCAATTGATTTTAATACAACTTGTATAAAAGAAAGTCTGTTCCTACCTTTACTAATATATATATATATATATATATATATATTATATTAAAATATTTTATATTATTAATTGTATATATATTTATCAATATAAACGAAATAGAAAGGAAACAAGACTAAGATCTGTTTAGGATAAGTTAACATAAGTTGGCCAACTGTCAGTTGGGTTTTTGATTGTTATTTCACGTGTTTATGTGAAATCTTTATATATATATATATTACCTTAGTAATATATATATATATATATATATTATCTTAGGAATATAATATCCAACTCCATAAGTCCAGACACGTTGACTTAGTTTGTACTGTGTCTTGGCCGGTCAAACATTTTTGAATTGCTGTCGTTAGGTTGGCGACAATAGTCATAAGTTGGAAAGTTCTAGTTATTTCGACAGATGTTATTAATGTTTCCTTAAGTTTTATTATCTGTCATTAGTACTTTTATGGAATTAAAGCTATTTCGATGGTAAGACAGGTTAAGGTAATGTGTGGCCTGGTATAAATCGCGGCAATGTTGTAGACGAGCACTGTTAATCACCGTACCTTTATTAGTTTGATATCAACTCGTTCTCCGAGTCTCAATTAGCTTAAGGGCTCTTCTGAATGCTTAAAAACACCTTCATTTGCCATATGAGAACGATTAACTCTTTACCATGGTACTTATACGGAAAGCATTAAAGTCATGCATCACAAACCCTTAGTTTCAACACTTGAACTCGTTAAAATATAAATTTCCTTTTTGAATTGGAGTTTGTTGTTTGGAAGGAAAATTCATGTTTTCAGAAGTATATGATCTTGATGATAATGGAAGTTAAACTTGCTTCAGTTTCTACTAGAATTCCAGGTTGAGGCCACTTCTCTCGTTAGCAATTGGCTCATTAGTACTAAAAACAATCTAACGGATGCCTCCCATGAAAGCGCTCCTCCAAAATTATTTATCATTTCTGAAATACCTTCAAGTTAGTTTATGCATATTATACTTTATTTATTTTAGCTCATACTATTATTATTTTAAAAAACTAGGACACTAAGTCATTTAGTAATTAAAAAAAATAACTTGTTGAACTTGAATAATAGTTAAAATTTCTTCAAATATTAAATTTAAATTGAAAGGGTACTAGCAATTACTTTAAGTGAAACAGAATTCAATTTGCTACTTTTTAATCAAAGTTGTTTGAAAAGTATTTTTAATTTTTCCTTTACAGTAACAATAATCATTTAATTGTTTGTTACAATTATTATTTTAAACTATATTATCGATATTATTAACCTAAGAGGAACTCAACTAGCATTAGTTTGCAATAAAGGCAATGATTAATTTTCTGTGCAGAACATTGGTTCATTGACTGAGGTTCAGATGCGTTTACCGAATAATAGTTAGTTTTTCATAACATAACTCTAAAAAACGAACTTTTTTTTCATTGAGCGAATATTTGATAGTCGTACATTTCAACTTTTATGTACCATCTTCAACAAGTTCTGCAAGTGAACATTTACACGATGACGCAAGAAGTATCCGAAGTTCTTAGAGCAGGCAAAATCGTTTTAGTAGAGAAATTTGACCACTATTCATGTAGATTCAAAATCCAATGAATGTTTTATTTTATTTGATCTTTATATATGATGATAATATATATGTCATACCTCTAAGTCATTAACAACTGTAATGTATATATATATATATTCACTGATAAAACGAAATACGATCCAAACTGGACACAATACGAGTTCGAGATTAACAAAGAGCAACACACAAAGTAGGGAAACACACTTACAGACTCAAATTTTCGGGTAATCCGTCTTCAGGAGAAAAGAGAATGGGAGACCAAGCACGTTGTAGACGCAACGGCAAGTTGCTTGGTCTCCCATTCTCTTTTCTCCTGAAGACGGATTACCCGAAAATTTGAGTCTGTAAGTGTGTTTCCCTACTTTGTGTGTTGCTCTTTGTTAATCTCGAACTCATATATATATATATATATATATATATATATTTTAATAAAAATATCGACCGTGCATAGAAACAAAACTAAGTTTATCGAGACTCGGTCAGTTTTGTATATATATATATATATATATACATATTCGCGCTCCGTCCTTCGACGCGGGGGAGATCTCTCTCACTTCGTCCTCTCTTCTAGTCTACTCCTGATGACAAACAACAGTTCGAATATTGAATTCTGTAAGTGTTCTTTTTATTATTTTTTCTGTGTCGTGCCTTGTGTAATTTAAAGTTTATATATATATATATATATATATATATATATATATATATTATATATATATATATAGTTCAATGTACATAAAGAAACATAGAGAAATTAAAAACACAAACTTACAGTCTCTAATTTTCGGTTGAACCGTCTTCAGAGACTGTAACAGTGCGCTTGGTTTCCCTCTCTTATCTCTCCTGAAGATGGTTCAACCGAAAATTAGAGGCTGTAAGTTTGTGTTTTTAATTTCTCTATGTTTCTTTATGTACACTGAACTGTATTTGTCCATTTCGGATCGTATTTTCATCGAAAAAGTATATATATATATATCCGGCAGTCCTGATCAAGGGGTATCAAACGACTAACTCAAGAATTGCTAGTCATTTATTAAATCAACTTAAATAACTCATAATGGCATTTCTCAGTAAAGTCAAATATATATCACTCAATATCTGTGAAATCATGTTTCAGTCTCCTTGACCATCTTCAGAGTTATTCATTTTTTAAAAAGACCCCGAGTTCTGTACTATTACTTACAGCTATATTAAATAATGCATTATTTATATTAACTCTATAAAATTATATTTTAATACTGAGAAACAAAAAAAGAGCAGATATTTTGTCTACAGCAGAAGGCTACACGGAGGTTTTACATAAGTCCTATAATCAGTTGGTCTGTCATACTTAATGTCCCTTAGTTCTTGATTGTTCTGGATCTGTTAGGTCTTGATTCTTAATAAATAAAATATTTTATTGATTAAGATTAAAATCAGATTTAATGCTTTTTTTTAAAAATCTAAACAAAATTTCAGCTATTGTCATAAAAATCGAGTTATTTGTTCGATGACTGGTTGAAATGTGATCTCGTTTGCCAAAGCTAGTTTTAAAGAACCAATTGATCTCTGTTTGAACCATTGCACGAATACTATTCTCAGCCCTGTGATACTCAAACTGATAAGACTCGATATTAGCTCCCAGACCTGATATTGTACCTGTCTTGTGATGTAACTGATGATCAAGCAGAAAACTCCTTCCTTTTGCTGAACTTCTACTCAATCTACCCCAATAATAAACATTTCAGGCTTTTGTATTCAAACCTTCCATTAAGTTATCTCTACGTCTTATTGCTTCCTATTTCTCTTATTCCTTCTTCTTTCCTTTATTATATATTACTTATTCTTCAGGTATATATATATATATATTATTAATAAATCATGCAATCATATGTGTTAATAATATATAATCATATTTATTATATATATTTATATTTTATTATATATTATTATATATATATATATAACAAATTCAACAATATATCGACCGTTAGATAGAATAGGTGTGCTCTTTAATCGGGGTTCGGTCAATTTTCTAGGATAAAAAATCAAACTCTCGTTGCCAACGTTTCGCTTTTATTTAAAACCTTTTTCATTGGCAGAAGTAAGAATTTTTTAACTAAGAAAATGAAATTTACATTATTTAAAGGAACAACAATGTTAACCGGACAAAACCTTCGACTAGTTTTATTTTATTTACATTGCTATCCTAATACTCATGATTGTATTTAATTTTTCAGAATGTACGTCTTTTTGTTTGTGTTAAAGATGTACATATTTAAGTTCTTAATTTCCTTTGTATTGTAGGCCTTTAAAAAATATTTTGAATAAAATCGAAACGTCGTCAATGAGAGTTTGATCGGAAGTGGAAGAAACTTACCGCATCCCGATTTATCCTTTTTATGTTATATATCTGCTCCACGGTGGACAATTCATTACTTATTTGTATATATAAAGATTTCACATAAACACGTGAAATCACAATCAATGATCAAACCACAATATGAAGTGGGAAAAGATCTTTCAATAGTAACAAGCGGTCTTTGTCAATTGGGTTTTTGACTCTGAGGAAGACCGCTTGTTACGGTTGAAAGAACTTAGTCATGTTTTTCCATTTCATATTGTGCTTTGATCATTGATATATATATATATATACCGTCAATTATGGTCGAACGTAAGTTAGTAATGAACGTAAGTTTGTGCCCTTTAAGAGGCATTCAATAAGTGAAGCCAACTTACGGAGGGGAGACAAGGAAAGATATTTTAAATAATAACAAAAATAAATAATAAATGAATGAAAACATTTAAATAAAACTGCTAACAATATGTAAAAAATAAATAAGTAAACAATAAAGAAATAGGACTATAATAATTATTTTTTATTACGAAACGAGTCGATGATTTAAATTGTTTTCTAACAAAGAAAAGTAATGTTTTTTTGGAAGATTGGGAAAATTACGTAGAATATTTTACAGAGAGAGTACTTTATCGTGTTTGACAAGACCTGCATATATATTTATTAAAAAATATAATGTCAATTTCATGCTCAATTATTTTTTAATATCTCCTGTACTCTTCCTGTTTTAATAATGAAAAAAATTATTGAACATTGAAAATGAATAATATTATTCTATTATACTTTCCTTAATTGAGTGAATTCAAAGAAGCATTTACAATAAGGATAACAATTAAAAAAAAAAACTGGAGCTTGAAGTCTTTGTAAATATAGAAAAATAATTGCTCACAAGAAGGATGACAAAGAACTTGGCATAATGAGAGCTTTATATATTTGTGGAAAAACATCAAAAATCAGTAGATAGAGTTCGAATTTTAATGGAGTATTAGCATTATTTACCAATTTGAACACGTGGCAGGAAGAATATTCTGGGTGGGCAATAACCGCCTATACTCCTCTCTCTCTCTCTCCCTCTTCTCTCTCTCTCTCTCCTCCCTCTCTCTCTCCTCTCAACGCTACTCTCTCCTCTCTCTCTCCCTCTCTCTCTCTCTCTCTCTCCTCTCTCTCTCTCTCTCTCTCCTTACAGATGTTCCTGCCTCCACTTTAGGAAACCGTTTACTTTCAGTTAGTACATTAGCTTTATCAAAGTTTAATTAGCAGAAGATATAAGAAAAAATCTCCGAGAGTTGATTTCTTTTTTATTACAAGAAAGCCTCAGGTAACGATTAGAATTTGGAGAAATTTATAAAAAAAAATGTCTGTTAAACGTGACATTAGTGCGAAGTTGATGAATTCTTGTATATATGACGAGATTCTCCTTCGTATAAATATATATGCATCTGTGAGTAACCTTGTATCGGTTGGTAAACCCTTTCACTTCTCCTCAGTTGTATTTCTTCTCCTGAAGACGCGCGCGTATGGTCGAAATGATCGAGATTAATGAGATGTTTGTCCTTTTTTTATGTTTCCTATTTAAAAACTGTAATTATATAAAAACAAAGTACTTTTCAACCGTTGATATATAAATTTGAAGAGAATAGTAGTATCACGATGCGGTCAGATTTCCAAATTCCACGTGTTTGTCTCCTTTAAGAGCATTCAAATTAGTTTAGCCAACTTAAGGAGGATGAGACAAGGATAGATATTTTAAAGAATAATAATAAAATAATGAAAAAATTTAAATAAAAACTACTAACAATTTGCAATTCCAAATTTACAAATAAAAATATCTAAATTTCCAAATTTACACTTTTATTGCCAACGTTTCGATTTTTTTTTCAAATCTTTTTCACAGGCCTACAAAAAAGAGGAAAAATAAGAAATTATCATTCATAGATTCAATATAACGAACAAAATGAAAAGAAGTACATCGTGTGAAAATTTTTTATGGCAATATTTAAAATTTTTATTAAAAATTAATTTTAAAATATAGCATTGCAGATTGATATGCAAAATTTCACATGGTTTATCGTACTTCTTTTCACTTTGTTTGGTATATTGAATCTATATATGATAATACCTTATCATATATATCATATATCATATTTTTACCTCAGACTATAGCTCTCTTTAGAAATGCTACTCGTATTTCACCTGATTAACGATTTTGTTTAGTCATTTATGAATGTGAATTATACGAACAAATATTTTATATATTTCATTCGATAATTTATAACATTATTAGTTTAAATAATGCGGACTGATGCATTGTTAATTCTTTCTATAAGTTGAACAAATAAAACACCATTACCAGTGACCGATAAATGCCTTCCACCGGAAATAACATAACTTTAATCCTCCCATTCAACTAATTTAATCTCCTTTTAAGTACTTCCCCCATTATTCATTCACTCTATCAAAACAGTAAACGCTTTTAATTGTTATAATTTAACCCAAATAATGATTAAAATACAATTAATCACTTAATTATCTCCAGTGATTGGTAAATTATTTTTCTTATTTCTTTAATTTAATGAATGTTGATTCATGTAAATTGATTGATGACTTGTCACTTTTCTTTTCTTTCGTATATCATTCAGGCTAGACTTGTCATAAATATTCTTCATATCTCAAAGTTATATAATATATTGTTATAAATTAACATAAGGGGTTATTGAGGATCTTGGTCATAGATATGACCAAAATCCTCAATAACCCCTTATGTGAATTTGAAATATCAGTGGTCGAGAAACTATATCAATATATTGTTATAACAATGATCAAACCACAATAAGAAAATGGGAAAACAAGACTAAGATCTTTCAACCGTAACAAGCGGTCTTCGTCAGAGTCAAAAACCCATTGAGTCAAAAACATTGATTGTTATTTCACGTGTTTATGTGAAATCTTTTTATCTTGTTATATTTATAAAGTTATATAAATATAATTTCTCAAAGTATTCATTCTTGTTAATTATTCAGGAAGTATTCACATAAACAAGTTTTATAAGTAAAAGAGACATTTCGAACAGATATTATCCTTCTTCAGGTAAATCTAAAATAAAAATAAAAAACGTGAAAGTAATAACCTATAATACTAATAAATTATCAAACCACAATATGAAATGGGAAAACAAGTCTAAGACCTTTCAACCGTAACAAGCGGTCTTCGTCAGAGTCAAAAACCCAACTAATAAAAAATGTAGGAATAAGACACCTGTTCTAATGGAAATTTATGTCAAAAGAATTAACTGAGAAGCCAAAAATAAATGTCCAAAAATGTAAGACATAATTCAAAATTTGAATACATTCTTTCAACAAGGGGAAATTTGGCTCAAATATTCAATGTAGAAGGAGGTCAGGTAAACTATGTTGAGAGAACCACTGGCTATTGGAACAAAAGCCATGTTCTACTGTAAAAGATTATTTAGTAACATGAAATCTACTTTTTTGCTTTTCAAAAATGTTATTACAATATTAGTTATACTAATAACATATGTATCAGTAGTGTAATATACAAAAAGAACATTTATATTGGGAAGTGGATCAATTTCTATCTGTACTACATTCAGGAATGAAAGACTAAAAGCGTTATAAATTTTTGAATCAATTTACTACTGTTTCAATTTGATGTTTTTCTTTTAAGTTAGAAGAATGGCAGAGTTACCAATTCTTATTCATATAACCTTTAAATTTTTGAATAATTTTACACATGTCTCAATTTGACGTTTTTCTTTTAAGTTAAAGAAGGGCAGAGTTACCAATTCTTATTCATATAACCTTTAAGTTTTTGAATAATTTTCAAATTAACGTTTTTCTACTATTAAGTAAAATACTACTATTAAGTAAAAAAATTTGAATAATTTTACTACTGTTTCAATTTGATGTTTTTCTTTTAAGTTAGAAGAAGGGCAGAGTTACCAATTCATATTCATATAGCCTTTAAGTTTTTGCGTAATTTTACTACTGTTCTCAGTTTGACGTTTTTCTTTTAAGTTAGAAGAAGGGCAGAGTTACCAATTCATATTCATATAGCCTTTAAGTTTTTGCATAATTTTACTACTGTTTCAATTTGACGTTTTTCTTTTAAGTTAGAAGAAGGGCAGTGGTGACTATGTAGCATAGCGCGTTATAAAGAGAAGCTGTTTAAGTGCGTGGACTGGTTTATGGACGCCCTGAAAGGCTCTCGAGGCCCTAAAGCGCTTGTAATGGCTCTAGAATGAACGGCTTTTCAGAGGTCTCAGTCAGCAGGACTCATTCATTGACTTCTTGCTTCTACTGTCCCGACAATAAAACATCCCTGCTTTGTCATTTTTCATTCTATTGCTTCATACAGTTTATATGAACTGCTTTAAACAACCACATGCTAGTTTTATAAAATAAACACTTTTTTATTCCTTAAAGCTGATTGATTAGGTGTATGAGTTAAAAGGAATAGATGTGCCTAGTAATGCTACTCTAGTTAGTAAATAAAATACTCTACTCTAGACATAAAATACACATTTTTGATTAAAATACGATCCGAAACGGAAAAATCAAGTTCACTGTAGATGTAGAAAGATAGAGACATTAAAAACACAGACTTACAATCTCTAATTTTCAGTATGAACCGTCTTTAGGAGAGAAGGGAGAGAAACCAAACGCACTGGTACAAAGACCTTCCTTATTCTTCCTGAAGACGATTTCAACTTAAAATTAGAGACTGCATGTCTCTAATTTATTTTAGAGGTAATTTCTCTTTTATAAAATATGCTCTGATGGACAATTTTTTTAAAATAGGAAGAATATATATGACAAAATAAGTACATTTCATTCGTTTGAAAACAAGAGAAAACGTCTTTGTTGAATAAAACGTAAAAAAAAAATTTTTTTGCTTTTGAGAAAGCCAACATTTTAAAATTCAAAGAAAAAGAGAACCAGTTATTTTAGCCAATTTTAGCTCTCTATTTAGCGTTACTTTCTTTATATAGGCTCCTGTCCTCTCCAGCCGTTATGAGTAAAAACTCGAATATTCCACAGTTGACTACTTCGCGTATTGGAATCGGATAAAACCTCAAGAAGTTGAAACTAAAAGATGGATGAAAATGATTTTATCCTCTTGTTTTCGATATTATATTTCTTCCTAGTGTTGTCGAATTGTCCTAAAAAAATACTATAATTTCAACAGGAATTGACAAAAAAGGGCGTATTAGAATGAACAGTCTTAGTTTTTACGCTTTCCTAAGTGTCCATGTCTTCTTTCCGTTTGATCAATGTCAGTAAGGATAGATCAGTTATTTATTGACAGTTTATTTTGGGCTATCAATAGTTTCTTTCTCTCCAATGTTATTTATCGTTAATAATGTATTTTATTGTGTTGTGATTATTTATATAGTGAAGTCAAACCTAAATCTAGGATTTCAACTCGACATTGAAATCTAGGGGTGGGAAATAAATGTTTACCGGGGGTCACATGACGAACCCGAGCTGTGTCAGAGGACCACAGCGCTCTCAATAACAGACTCTGTACGGGTTGCGGGGGTGGGTAGAGTGCGACAACTGTCTTCACGCGGACTGGGCAGGGACGTACAAAAGGCGGAATGTGGCCCGTGGGCCGGACAGGGACGTACTAAGGGTCGAATGTGGCCCGCGAATTGGACTAGGACGTACAAAGAGCTGAATGTGCTGAAGGACTGACGTACAAAGGGCTCGAATGTGCCGCGGCCGGACTGGGACATACAAAGGGTCGAATGTGGCCCGCGGGTCCGGACTGGGACGTACTAAGACGGCTAATGTGGCCCGCGGGCCGGACTGGGACATACAAGGGTCAATGGGCCCGCGAATTGGACTAGGACGTACAAAGAGCTGAATGTAGCTTGGGAGGGACTGAGTCGCACAAAGGGCCGAATGTGGCCCGTGCGCCGGACTGGGACATACTAAGGGCCGAATGTGGCCCGCCGGCCGGACTGGGACATACTAAGGGCCGAATGTGGCCCGCGGGCCGGACTGGGACGTACAAAGGGCCGATGTTGCCCGCGCGCCGGACTGGGACATACAAAGGGCCGAATGTGGCCCGCGGGTCGGACAGGGACGTACTAAGGGTCTAATGTGGCCCGCGAGTCCGACTGGGACATACAAAGGGTCGAATGTGGCCCGCGAATTGGACTAGGACGTACAAAGAGCTGAATGTAGCTTGGGAGGGACTGAGTCGCACAAAGGGCCGAATGTGGCCCGTGCGCCGGACTGGGACATACTAAGGGCCGAATGTGGCCCGCGCGCCGGACTGGGACATACTAAGGGCCGAATGTGGCCCTTGGGTCCGACTGGGACATACAAAGGGTCGAATGTGGCCCGCCGATTGGACTAGGACGTACAAAGAGCTGAATGTGGCTCGGGAAGGACTGGGTCGTACAAAGGGCCGAATGTAGCCCGCGCGCCGGACTGGGACGTACAAAGGGCCGAATGTGGCCTCCGGGTCGGACTGGGACGTACAAAGGGCTGAATGTAGCTCGGGAGGGACTGAGTCGTACAAAGGGCCGAATGTGGCCCGCTCGCCGGACTGGGACGTACAAAGGGCTGAATGTGGCCTGCAGATGCTTTAAGTATCGTACTACCATTAACATGGAGCTCATTAACATGCTATTTAATTATTTGTTTCTTTTTAATTGGCTGTTTATATTTGGACAGTTATATAAAATTGATTCTTAATTATATCGTAAAAAGCACAACCAATAAACATGTGTGTAGTCCACAATACATTAGTAAACACTAATTGAAATTATTGATCACATTGTAATACATAGAACTATTATAAAAGAATTGATAAATGACAGAACAAAAAGTCACTAGTAGAACTCACGTGTATGCTTATTCTTTCCTGCTAGCAGTATCCTTTCCAAAGCCTTAAATGAATTCATTTCCGTTTTAATCTGTTAGTCCGAAATAATACTTTTACCAATATCTTTGGAAACTTTCAACCACTTTTCAATAAGTTGAAACTAAATTATTCAGTTAATGATTCCGGTCAGTTAACATAAATTTCTGACAATTACGTATTCCTGGAAAAGGACAAACTTTTCAGATACGCAGAAAGAGCATTCGAATATTATGTGCTCACTGGAATATTAACAGTATTAATTATACAGCTGAGCTTTATCTAATAAACATTTATTTCTCGTCGAGCCAAATGTTTGAGTGTGCGAAGGCTGAGTTAAACAGATCAGTCACGTCCTGTCTGAAAGCGTGATCAGTTGTAATTATTTGTAAAACGTTTAGCCTTCATTTTGTCACAAACAAGAGTTAAAATATTGATTCATGAGAAAGCGCCTCTCTCACATTCCGTCCACGACTCTTCCCATAAGATTCTAAAATACAAAGAATTTATTTCATTTATTTAATATCAGAGTATTTTATTTTAGATTTCATTACCTGTGCAATCAATTATTGTGTGGTATTTACTCATATTGCAACCCTCCCCCCTTTTTTTCCCTGCTGGTAAGGTTATAAGTTAAGTATCAGGAAAATTGTTTTTTTTTCCTCGATTTGAGTACGCTGACCTGATACTGATGCGTGATGTAAGTCTTGATGCGCGACGTAGTATCGTGCGGGCCCGCCTCCGTGTGGTCACCTCGGGCACTTTGGAGTAATCTAAAGTTGCTAAAGGGCAGCACGTTAAACTAGTCGGCCTGTTTTGAATTTTTGGTGGTAATATGGCCAAAAGGCTTAGGAACACATATAAAGTCAAAACAGGTATTTACTCATATTGGGGGAATTCAAAAATGACGTCTCACAAAACAAGAAATGTGTGAAGACGGAAACATTTGAGAACATTTTTAAATAATGTAAAACAAGTTTACTTGGCGTTTAAAGATAATTTATTAATAATAATTGTATTAAATTTGTTTTCATTTAAAAGTACGCTGGACCGTTCCATTTAATTACTTATATTAAATTTGAAAATATTTTATCATATTTTTCATCTGGGTAGGTTTTAATAAAGTTAAAAGAAACAAATCTGACAAGTATCTACTAGTGGAAGTTCATGCAAGTTTTTTTTTTTTGGAACTTTATAGTTTTTCACAAATGAACATGTGAAACCACAATCAATGTTCAAACCACAATAAGAAATGGGAAAAAAAGACTAAAATCTTTCAACCGTATCAAGTGATCTTCGTCCGAGTCAAAAACCGTCCGAGTATATATATCTATCTGTCCCACGGTCGACAATTCATTACTGTTTTGTATATATACATAAAAAAAATTGTATTATATAATATTGTTTTATATAAAAATATTTCACATTAACACGTGAAATAACAATCAATGATCAAACCACAATAAGAAAATGGGAAAACAAGACTAAGATGTTTAAACCGTAACACGCGGTCTTCGTCAGAGTCAAAAACCCAACTGACTCTGTATATATAGGTATATCAATGATCAAACCACAATAAGAAATGGGAAAACAAGACTAAGATCTTTCAACCGTAACAAGCGGTCTTCGTCAGAGTAACTATCATCATTTCATCTTAACTTGTTAAAAAATTCCCACTTTCTTATTGAAATGGTTTTGATAAACCAATTTGAGATTGTTTAATTTTCACCTGGTTTATGTGACAACCCCATTGTTTAACACACGTATATATATAGCTATAAGTATATAAAGATTTCACATAAACACGTGAAATAACGATCAATGATCAAACCACAATATGAAGTGGGAAAAACAGACTAAGATCTTTCAACTCTAACTGTAACAATCGTCAGATGGATTTTTGGACTCCGACGAATACCACTTGTTACGGTTGAAAGATTTTAGTCTTTTTTTTTTTCATTTCTTATTATGCGTTGAACATTGATAGTTTTTATGGCTATTTTGATAATAAATCGTATTGTCATTTCATTTTGACCATAGAATATTGATATGAAAGTAATGTTAAAAACGATAAGTTAAGTTTCTACACTGACTAAGAAGATAAGGTATAGTTTCAAATGTAAAGTGTTTTACCTTTACATTACGAATGAATGGCTTAATATTGCCCAGACTCTGCAGCTTTCATTTTTTTTTTGCTTTCTGAAGTATATATTAAAGAAGTCCCTTCAAGATCTATGAAACGATTCCATGTTTAACGTGTTTACAATACTCTTAATAGTCACACACCCTCACACCCCACATATCATTCTAAAATATCGACTATATTTATAAGACCTCATTAAATAAGGTAATAACCCTAGGTATTTCTAAATATGTAATCTTATTTAATATATTTTGCAAAATCACTACAGAGAGGTTTTTGAAAATATATAAACTCCTCATTTGTGTTTGTGTTAGAGCATGATGCATAAGTTCTTCAGATCCAATTAGTTGAAGATGCTTTGGAGTATTTACAAGAAATCGTTACTGACATGTCTTGTTGGTTTTAGATTCTATTTTCATGTTCGTTACGAAGCTCAAAGCAGATCAATTGTATTTCGATCTTAAATGTGATCATTTGGAGATCTTTGCCTCGACTGATGCTAGCATATTCATCATTTGTCTGATAAAATGTGTTTCTGATCCATCTCATGTTGAATTAATTGTACAATATTCATCTCGTGTCTGATGAATTGCACATCTGAACCTCGAGCCAGATCAATTATAGAATATTCATCTGGGGTATATACTGATAACTGTACAACTGAACCTCAAACCAAATGTAGAATAGTGAGCTCTAGCCAGATCAATTGTAGATTATTCATTATAAGTCTGATGAATTGTGCATCTGAACCTCAAGTGTAAAACCTCCAACCCAACCTCAGAAATAGTCAAAGCTGTCCCAGAGGACGACCATTGGACCATGGAATATAGAACTGTCCCATAGGTTAAGCTCAGTGGTTAATGTACTTTTCCTCTGGGCTGGTTGTCCGGGGTTCGATCCCACTTGGCCTACGATTTATTCACGCGGAAGTGAATCAAATCTGAGTACGTCATCCCTTGGAGAGGACGTTAAGCCGTCGGTCCCATCCTGTACGATGTCAGGTACTCGTTAAAGATCCCTGTTCAAAATGCACTTGAGGTAGGCAAAATTTAATAGTCCCAATGTAGAATCTGTAGATTCAGCAGTCAAACAAAAAACGGTAAACGTCTGACCCAAGAGGGATCGGTTTAAACAATAAAAAAAGAATCTAAATCAAGCGTTTCGATCTCACTGACCATCTTAAGGATTCTAAATATAATAAATATTATTATATTCTAAATATATTCTAAATATTATCCTTTATAATAAATATTATATTTATTGTTTTTATTGTATTTACTTTATACTTCTGAAGATGGCCAGTGAGGTAGAAAGTTTGATTTATATTATTAATTGTGTTTTTACATTTGAAGTGAGTTTTTACATATGTCCCTGGTGAGTTAATGGTTATCTGGTTAAAAGTGCAACATCCCGGTAACAGTTGTATCGATGAAAAACGAATACTTACTTAAAAAGATTGTAAATGCAGAGGCCACTTTGGTTTCCAATAACATTTGTATTGAAGAAGACTTGCTGCCTATTTATATAACAATAATGAGCAAATAAATGTTTGGTTAACTGCATAAATCTCTTAGCCGGTTATAAATTGCACAATATCCTCGGTGTGGCTATGCTTTGTTCATAATCATAGTCGATAGTTTGTCTGGATTGGAAATTCCGCTATTATATCTCTCTTCTGTTTCACTATTGTTAAATTGACAATTATCGATTTCTTGAACGCTAAACACTTTTAAACAACTAGCTTCTGTTGGTTAGTAGCAGTCAGAAAGCTGCTATTGCTATAAATAGCAATATTCCCGTGCTAGAAAGCATTAATTTCCCCTTGCCTGGTTTAACTTCCTCTCCACGCACCACCCTCTTTTTTTTCACTAACTGCTTTATTTTTCTACGACTCATACCATTTATAAGTTCTTTTTTTCTTCTTCTCCCTGGTGTTACTTGTACAATCATTTCTGATTAATTTAAACCCATTAGTTTTCCTTTATAAAAAAAAAAAAAAAATCTTTACGAAAAGTTTTCATTTCTTCCATGTAATCATCATTTTCCATTTACAAAGTTTTTCCTTGAAAGACTGATACAATTCATTTACTGTTCCCTTCTTTAAATGAACTATTATAAAGCATTTTTTTTTTTGTATTCTTCCAAACATAAAAGCTTGATTTACATTGAAAGTAAAAAAGAAGGATATTTTTTTTGAAAAGGAAATATTTATAAAAATATAATATTATGTTAGTATAATTATATTAATTTTGTTTGAAATGCATGAAGATACGTATGAAGGCTCTTTCATGAGATGTTCTTCATTGTGTTATAAAAAGATTTCACATAAACACGTGAAATCTTTTTATCGACGAATACCACGTGCAATACCTACTCCTATTTCTGTCATCTTTTTCCTTGCTTCGTCCCTGTAGTGAACAAATTGTTTGTTTAGCTTGACAAAGGCCCATAAATTAAAAACTAAAATTAAAATGTTTAAATAATTGTTTAAATGAAAAGGTTATACCTAAATCTCTTATTCCTAAATGTTTGCTAAATATTTCTGAAGGCCCTTTTGATAATTTTCATTCTTTGTTGCTAAAAAAAAACATATTTATTTGTGCCGGAGTGATGTGAAATTAGCCTTCGGTGATTCGGTGCGTAACAAAAGTCATCTTAATCAGCTCATCCCTTCTGATTGGAGGAAAGTAGTATTTGATGCTCATTCATGATGACAAGCGTGTCAGTTTTGACATGCTACCTCATTCATAATGATAAGCATCTTCAGAGATCAAAAAAATTTCATAATTTAAATATTTTTCTCTCTTAACAGCTAAAATTGGTTATTAATCATATTATTAATTCTGTAAATAATAATTAACACTTTATTTCTGAAACCAGACATATTTGTACTTGAAGACTGACTGTACCCGAAGCCGGTTTAACGACACTGAAAGCAGTACAGGAGCCAAGACAGTGTTTGTTTTTATAATCAACTTCACAAACTGATGAGAAAGTAACAATATACATGTATCCAATCAATATGAGATATTATCAGTTCTAGAGGAATGATTTTATTTCTACTTTAATAGATTTTATAAAAAAAAAACAACTTCGCACCAAATTCACCAGAAAATATGTTTTCTCATATTGTTACATTACTCTGATTTTTTCTCTGAATAATGTTTCTTAAAGAAATATTCATTAAAGTTAATGGATAATAGCTTCATTAGTTAAGAGTTTAAAACTTGAACATTTTTTTTCAGCGCAATGTTTATATCTTTTTTACTTAAACGGTTTTGTAATTAATTTGATTAATGTTGACATAATTTCAGTTTTGCATACAGCTTGTTTTATAAACGTGTTTTATCATAATAATTAATTAGTTAAATGATATAGTTTGCTGCACAGTTAATTTTAGTTGCTATAAATCCTATTAAATGTTCAAAAGCTCCCTCCTTTAGAATGTGAATCATTGAGTTTCTCGGGTTTTATTTCCCTTTATACAAATGAGGAGAGTAAGTATATCACAAGTGTGTTTAACTGCTTTGCAAGTCGAGGTATGTAGTCAAAGGGTTAGCAATCTATTTCTTTTTATATGTCAGTGGGACAAATGACAATTTCGAATAATAGTGCAAGTTGAAACATTCTCAATAAAAATCTAAAAAAAAAAACTTGTCATATCACTTAAATTACTAAATTATTACTATTAACTATGAAATCGGAAAGACGATCCAAACTGGACACAATACCAGTTCATAAATGAAGAAGTGTAAAGGTTTGTACACACGTACAAACTTCCGTCTTCAAGAGAAAATAAAAAGGGAGAACAAGCACGTTATGGATCCAAACTCAAGAAACCAACAAGGTAGCCCCGCAGCAAATTATTAATGAACAAACCTATAAAAAAAATTATATAAATATTTAATTCATTAGTTGTGCAATCCGTAATTGTGTGGTATTTACCTCAGAATGAGTAAATATTTAATTGTCTAAAAAAAAAATTGCTTATATAACAGGTTATATGTTATATTATTATAACATATGTTAATTGCATGATTGTATGTGTTAATTGTTGTATTAGAAACAGGTATTTTTATTTTTCTAATAAAAAAATAAATGCAGATCAAAAACTTCAAACTGAAATATTGGGAATGATACGTATCACTTAAATTACCAAATTATTACTATTAACTAAAAAATCGGAAAGACGATCCAAACAGGACACAAATGAGTTCATAATCGAAGAAGTGTAAATGAACACAGTTATAAACTCAAATTTTCGAGCATTTCCGTCTTCATGAGAAAAGGAGACCAAGCACGTTGTGAACGCAACGTCAAGAAACCGACAAGATAGCCCGGCAGCACATTATTAATATACATGTATGTAAAAAAATCATATAAATGTTTAATTATCTAAAAAGAAATTGATTATATAAATGTTCTATTAGAAAAAGGTATTTTTATTTTTCTAAAAATAAAATAAATGCAGATCAAAAACCTCAAAAGTGAACGATTGGGAATGATAAATTTATGACTTCCATCAATGTTG
This sequence comes from Hermatobates lingyangjiaoensis, assembly GCA_026182355.1. Classification (NCBI taxonomy): domain Eukaryota; kingdom Metazoa; phylum Arthropoda; class Insecta; order Hemiptera; family Hermatobatidae; genus Hermatobates; species Hermatobates lingyangjiaoensis. The sequence continues at coordinate 59,947 of JAPFBL010000603.1, forward strand.
GGATTTCAGTCGCTAGTCGTCTTTTGTTAAACAGCCTCTATGCAGAAAAATCATGCTGCTGTCTCTGATCATACCCTGATTTGAATTTTTAAATATAATTATAGTTTTGCATAGCTATTTATATCTGTATAAACAGAAGTCCTGACGGTGAGATAATTTTATTAACCGCCGTTAACCGATGACAATGAATCAATTTACAAATACATATAATAGTCCTGAATAATTTATCATTTATAAATTTTCTATATTCATTAATTTTTAAAATGGACTTTCCTCAAAAATGTGTACTTTTTTAGTTTACTATAAGTAAAGTATAGTGATTGTGAAAAAATTTAATATTGTGATTTTGACGGAATTATATGTTTTGAGGTCCCAGAAGTTGTTTTGTGAAGTTTTTCCGTTTTTTTGTGTGTGGGTGGGTGGGTGAGTGTGTTACCACGCCACAGTCCAGAATCTTTGATGGATCAAGTTGATATTTTACACAAAAATGGGCCTTATAGTGTTGATGATTCCTATTATTTGAGAGCAATTATGCATGATGGGAAAGTCATTTTTTTCCCCCAAAAACCTATTTTATGAATAAATGTTTTTTCTTCTAAACTACTAATTCTAGTGTTTTGAAAATTTGGCATTCTTTTGGAGGTTACAAATTTAATAAACGAAAAATATATACAGATTTTTAAAATAACGTTCAAAGCATGTGGGAGATTCAAAATTTTGTGTAAGCTGTGTCTGAAGGTATGTAAATGTGTAGGCAGTGACTGTATACTGCGGCAGGTACTCGTTAATAATCCAGTCTTTAAGGAAATTAAAATTACCTTAAATGGGGCTGATTTCCTTTTACGATGAATCGCACGTGATCCTCATCATCCATCTGTCTTCATTGGTGACTGTGTCACCCAGCATCTAACTGAAAATAAATATCTGGGTGTTACTTTAGATTAAACAGCATCGTATTGAATCTGGCTTATATATATATATATATATATATATATATATATACACTTTTTTTCGTTGGAAATACGATCCAAAACGGACAAATATAGTTCAATATAAACAAAGAAACATAGAGAAATCAAAAGAACACACTTACAGTCTCTAATTTTCGGTTTGAACCGTCTTCAGGAGAGATAAGAGAGGGAAACCAAGCGCACTGGTTCAGAGACGGTTGGAGACCAACAGTGTTGCGCATGCGCGCCCGTTCACAGAAAATAAGGTAGACAGGAATCAATTTATAATTACATTAAATATTTTATATATCATATTTATATCATTTACATTTACATTTATATCATATTTTACCACACATTTTTTAATAAATTATTTCATTTATTATTATTATTTGAATTCTTAGTTTTATTTTATTCTATCATAGTTTAGTCAGTACTTTTGTTTATATATCAATTTCTCTGTTCGTTAATATGTATCAATTTCCCTTAATTTTTCAATTTTTTCTTTTATTTATTTATTGTTTTCATTTAATGTAATTATAAATTGATTCCTGTCTACCTTATTTTCTGTGAACGGGCGCGCATGCGGCAACACTGTTGGTCTCCAACCGTCTCTGAACCAGTGCACTTGGTTTCCCTCTCTTATCTCTCCTGAAGACGGTTCAAACCGAAAATTAGAGACTGTAAGTGTGTTCTTTTGATTTCTCTTTGTTTCTTTGTTTATATTAAACTATATATATATATATATATATATATATATATATATATATATATATATATATATCAATGATCAAACCACAATAAGAAATGGGAAAACAAGACTAAGATCTTTCAACCGTAACAAGCGGTCTTCGTCAGAGTCAAAAACCCTGATTGTTGTTTCACGTGTTTATGTGAAATCTTTATATATATATATACACTTTAATACATAGAAAAGAACACAGAAAGACACTACAGAACTCACTTCGATATTTCGACATCCGTCGTCATCGGGAAGAAGTGCGAAGTACTCGCGTTGAGAAGCAAGCTGCTGTAGCTGAGTAGCAGCTTGCTTCTCAACGCGAGTACTTCGCACTTCTTCCCGATGACGACGGATGTCGAAATATCGAAGTGAGTTCTGTAGTGTCTTTCTGTGTTCTTTTCTATGTGTTAAAGTGTTTATTGTCCACACGGACCTTTCATTTTATTCGAAGTAGATATATATATATATATATATATATATATAACTAAAAGAAACGGTCCAGCGGACTTTTTTAAATAAAATAAATTCAAAACGAAGGAAACACACAGAAAGACACAGACATAACTCACATCGATATTTCGACCATCGTCGTCATCAGGAGGTATATATATATATATATATATATATCAGCTGAAAAACGAAGAAAAGCAACACACAGAGAAAGAGACACACTTATGGTACAAACTCAAATTTTCGGATGATCCGTCTTTAGGAGAAAAGAGAATGGGCGACCAAGCACGCCCATTTGGGTCCAGTTTGGTTCGTTTTTTTCGAATGTTGAGTGAAATATATATATATATATATATATATAAAGGGCAAAAAGGTGATTCCAAATATTAACCCTGACCCAATTCTGGGAAGAAAAAGTGTTTATGCATACATATATATATATATATATATATATATGCACTTTTTCATTGGACATACGACCAGAATCGGACAAATATAGTTCAATATAGAAAAAGAAACATAAAGAAATTAAAAGCACAGACTTACAGTCTCTAATGTTTGGTTTGAACCGTCTTCAGGAGTGATAAGGGAGGAAACCAAGCGGACTGGTTCAGAAACGGTTGGTCATACACCGACGCCAACAAAGAAATGGTCTGTAAGTCCGTCATTGTTGGCGTGGGTGTGTGGCCAAACGTCTCTGAACCAGTGCGCTTGGTTTCCCTCGGTTATCCTTCCTAAAGATGATTCAAACCAAAAATTAGAGACTGTAAGTGTGGGCTTTTAATTTCTCTATGTTTCTTTTTCTCAATTGATTTATACTCGTATATATGTAAAACACAATGAGGTATTGACTGGTTTTGTTTTATGGGTGATATTGGTATACTGTGCAGATGATTAAAAGTGGTTAATTGATGGTCAATTGACACAGATTCAATTCTGATTTTTAGCAATTGTCTTGTGTCAATCTACTTTTGGAGATAAAAGTTAAAGAAGGATATTACACACACACACACACATAATATATATGTATGATCAAACTATAATCAGAAATGGGAAAACAAGACTAAGATCTTTCAACCGTAACAAGCGGTCTTCGTCACAGTCAAAAACCCAACTTACATTATAGTAATATTTAGTAATATAGTAATATACTATACCATATATTATAGTATAATATACTATATAGTAATAGTAAAACCCTTGAGTTGGATTTTTGACTCTGACGAAGACCACTTGTTACGGTTGAAAGATCTTAGTCTTGTTTTCCCATTTCTTATTGTGGTTTGATCATTGATTGTTATTTCACGTTTTTATGTGAAATCTTTTTATATGTATATATATATATATATATATATATATATATAGTTAAATAACGCCTATTTTCCAACAGGCCATACCAGATTATCCAGGTAGTAGGTGACTCCAAACACCCTACCTTAATCCTCCATCTAAACTAACAATCCTACTATTATTCTCATTATTGTCCTGATGATGAATGTGGTACATTCGAACGAAACATGTCGATTAGTAATATTGGTGATAAGCTTTATAGTTTTAATGAAGAGACGAGGAATGTTTTCCGGAAACTGGAGAAATTGTGTAAGAAACATATACAATGCAAATATGGGGCGTTATTTAACAATTTATGTTTAAATGAAGGACTGCTTCCACCTTTTACAAATATATATATATATATATACCTCATTAAAGATCTTGCCAACATTAAGTTTAGTATGTTTCCTACATACCTTTTCAAGGTTTCGAATGCTACCTTTCCATCTCTGTGGTACCATATAAATTAACTCACCGATTCCTTGATTAGCATTCGAAACCTTGAAAAGGTATGTAGGAAACATACTAAACTTAATGTTGGCAAGATCTTTAATGAGGTATGTTTAAAAGAAGGTCTGCTCCCAAAGTATACCAATATATATATATATATATATATATATATATTTGTATAAATGGGCAGCAAATCTTCTTCTAAACAAATGTTGTTGAAGGCCACAGCGGCTTCAGTATTTACGATCTGAAGATAGATCGTAAATACTGAAGCCGCTGTGGCCTTCAACAATATATATATATATAAAGGAAAAAGAAATCAAGTTTAATTAATTTAAAGATACTTTCTCTCTGACTGAAAATACATGTGCAACTCTTGGTTATCAATCATGATAATGGTGTTTGCATGCAAGACAGAGTAAATCATTATTTCGTCCCTACGAGTTGTCAGTTCATGTTACCTGGTTGATGAATTTTACTCATAAATCACGTTATAGAGGGCATTTAATGTTCATATTAAAGCCAAGGCTGTTGAGCATTCGTCTCAATGCCTCCATTCAGTTCAGTTTCTGGTTTCTGTCACTCCTCCCCCATACACCTGTCTTCTCTTCGAACTAAAGAGACATTCATTAAAACTTTCTTTCATTCAATTTGATGACATCATCTGTCCCAGTTATAAACTCATTTATAGTTGACTCAAATATTAAGAGGAAATCATTGAAACATCTACATTTTAAAGGAATGAAACCAACTCATCACAAGAGGCTATTTATTTTTTTTTTTTTTTGACAGGTATGTCAACTAAATTTTGACATTCGTGTTTCCTGAAATAAAAGAAAAATATTATATTTTCTTGTAAAGTATTTTTTTTTATTATATTCAAAAATCACTTTTGTGACATGTTTTTAAACATTAATACCATACCGTTGGACCTTCTCCAGTTGATCTGTATTATATACACTGCTTAAATTTAGTTTAAAGTCGTCAGCATAGAATATTGTTTGGCTTATAAACCTAATTCAATATCGATTCAGGTATATTTTGATCAAAGTTATAATTTATAGGATAAAAAGCTAATAATGTAGTCTCCACATTTACAAGTTTAATAGTCTAAACATCGCGTTTCGAATACATAGTGTTTAGGTTGCAGTGGCAGTTCCACAAGGGAACACACTTACGCCGAGCATTGGCCCTTTGTGATACCACACAATTAAGATTGATTCTACAAGTGGGAGTTCTAAATTTTGCCTAACTCAAATGTATTTAGAGTAGGGATCTTTAACGAGTACCTGACATCGTACAGGCTCGAGACCGACAGTTTAACGACGTGCTCAGATTTATAAAAAAAAAAAAAAAAAAAAAAAAAAATACATCATGGAGTTATCAACTTAGTAGTGTAGTATCAAATAAATAATACAAAATAAAATTACATAATGGAAAGATACCTAATATCTGTCAGTGACTGTGATGCTTGGGTATGCATGTCATTGTTTTTTTATTTTATACTATACTACAAAGTTGACAACTCTATGATGTGATTGTGATTTTTAGTTTTATACCTGAAGAAGAGGACTACGTGTTCGAAACGCATTGTCTAGACCAGGAATTGTCAATGGGGGTGAAATTCACCCCCAGGGGTGAATTTTGGGTTATCAGGGGGTGGATTGTGACAACAATAAGTTAACAGAGTGAGGGAAGCTATAATTGGTTTTGGCAACTTAGTTATAAATTAAAAAATACTATTTTGATGTATATCTATGTTATACATGCATCAAACATTGTAATTAGCATTTAATTTGGAAAATCCTATTACAAACATAATCAATGTAAAGTTGAAACTACGTTGGTAAGAAGAGGAGGTGGGGGGAATGACATTGTAGGGAATGGCGAGAGGGTTGAATAGGTCAAGGAAAGCTGAGAAACCCCTGGTTTGGACTATTCAACTTGTATATGTGGAGACTGTTTTAAAGTTTTTTACCATAAAATTGGTAAATACTATATAATAATTGATTATTCGACTTTAGAAGTTACAATTTTTAAAGAATAGTTATTTTTTTTACTAAGTTATACAATTGTAGGGTAAAAATCTAATGAAATGGTCTCCACATATAAAAATTTAATGATATAAACAACGCGTTTCGAACAGGTAGTGTTCTTCCTCAGGCATTAACTAAAAAATACAATGACACCAGAGAGTTATCTATAGTACAAAGTAAATAAGTACAAAAATTAATATAAAATAAAATAAGGCGGAAAGTACGAACCTAAGGATGAGTACCTCTGAATAAGACTGACTGGTAATGGAATGGACATGGGTGGGGGTATAGGGTATCTGTTTCTTATTCGAAGGCAGGTACATTACATTGTAATTTTTTTTCTCTTAAAAGTTAGGCTGAGCCTTTACATTTTCTTTTAGACTAAGTGTAGGAAACATATTGAAAATATAACACACAGAGCTGTAACGAAATATAAACCAAATATATGCATAAGGAGAAAGTAGAACTTTTTATATATATATATATATATATAAATTAAGAAAAGTTGTACATTCGGGAATTTGCTCATTGAAGCAAGTAGAAGAATTATCGCGCACTAGTTTGTTGATTTCATAACCTTCTAAAATAGTTATTTCCCGGAATTTATTGTTTCTGTGTAGTATTTGTATATTTTGGTCTGGGAAAAATTGGTGGTTAGTGGTGACTAAATGTTTGGCAAAATGGGACATAAATTGTTTATTGTTGGGGGATTTGGGTTTCTGTTCAGCTTCTTGAGTATGTTCTTTTATTCTTTTGTTGAATGACCTTATTGTCATCCCTATATAATGTGCAGGGCAATTAGCATTATGCACTGCAGAGAGATAACTCTCTGGTGTCGTTGTATTTTTTAGTTAATGCCTGAGGAAGAACACTAAGTGTTCGAAACGCGTTGTTTAAATCATTAAATTTTTATATGTGGAGACCATTTCATTAGATTTTTACCCTACAATGAGTAAATACCACATAATAACTGATTGCACTACATTAGAAGTTATACAATGTTTCAAAATATAATTTTAAAAAAATAAAAAAAACCCAAGTGGCTTTAGATAAATGAAATAGGAGCTGCAAGGTATTCCCTAAGGCTGACACTCTCTTGATAGTAGGCTACACCCCAGCTGACGCATAAAGTCCATCACGGAGGGGTAAAGCATCCCTTACCACCCACCCCTATCTGCCTATTTTCTTGATAAACTGCTTATCGGTCGGCTATCGGCCTCTCCCATCACTGCTTACCTAGAGTACTCCTAATAATCATTAAACACAAGCACTGCATCAAATTACAACTACCTTTCCATATCCTCTCCAAACTTTATAGCTCTTAGGCCATAAATAGGTATTATACCTTCTTTAAACAAAAATTTAATTACTTTATTTTTATTATTTATATACATAATATAAGTGAATCGCCTTCCTTCCTTCAACGAGGGGAGATCTCTTTCACTTCGTCCTCTCTTCTAGTCTTCTCCAGATGACGAACAACAGTTCGAAATATTGAATTTAGTAAGTGTGTTTATTTTAATTTTCTCTTTTTTTTCTGACGTGTTTTGTGCAATTTAAAGTTATAGGTATTATTATGTATATATATATATTCGTATATTTGGGGAACAGTCCTTCATTTATACATGTGAGATTAAATTTTCTGCCCACTTTTGTCTTTATCAGTTTTCTGGATTTGTTTTCCAAATCTCGTAGTCTTACTTTGATTTCCCTAGGGACTAGGTGTATTAACTCACCATATGATTTGCTGTCCATTTTTTTGTTACCGACGTTTCGGTCTTCTTCGACCATCTACAGGGTGATTTTTGAACATATATACATACTATTTTAAAACTATTTAATAACTCTTTTAACTAAAACTAAATTCTAACACTCGACTAACAAAATAGAAATACCTATAAACATTAAAACTGGCAGGTTGCAATTCCTGTTATACACACACAGGTGTGTCTCCAGTTTCTTCATTCCTTGTTGAATTTCCTATATGTTGAGGCTGGAACTGTCCCATGTGCAACTTCAATACGTTTGCAAAACTTGCAGTTTGAATATTGATACTGGGCCTCTATAATACCTAATCTGTTGTGATCTCATTCTTGATATAGTATTTCAGTGTTGTTTGTAAGCATTTCCCTGGTCAGCTTCACTTTATGTAACCTTTCTGTGTGAACGATGAACCTAGCTGCAGGAGGACCTGCAGGTTATATATATATATAAAGATTTCACATAAACACGTAAAATAACAATCAATGATCAAAAACCAGTTGGGTTTTTGACTCTGACGAAGACCGCTTGTTACGGTTGAAAGATCTTAGTCTTGTTTTCCCATTTCTTATTGTGGTTTGATCATTGATATATATATATATATGAATTAAACAGCACAATAAACAAATATATATTAATTACAATGCTCTAAGGCCTTTCGTTACAAGATCATCAGAGAGCTAAATCAAACAAACGAAAAATATAAGAATAAGTTAACCTGGTTGATTGAAGTCTTCAGGATTGCTGGCATCCCTGCCTCAATTTAATGTTCCTAAAACTGAAGGAGTCTTGATCTGCTTACTTATTTCTTTTATGAGTGCACTCATAAAGAACTTCTATGGAAGTTTAATGAACAATAGTCCGAGACTTTACAAACTAGATGAAATATTAATAAAAGAAGCTCTGTGACGACGTGCTAAACGAAAGGTATCAGAATGATTACCTTGTTATCTTTTGTGGTGAGTTATTTGAATATATTTTTCAATATATTCTTACTATACTACTCACATACATGTGGTTAAACATACTTGTGTATATACATAATAACAAACAAGTATGATTAGTAAAGTACAGAGAATTCTCCACTTACCTTCCATACGTTTTACGTTTTTTCTATTTTAATATAAAAAAAGCAAAAAAAAAATTAATTAAAGTTTGAAAATTATAAAAGAAAGTGGTTGTGTGCGTGCTTTCAATTTGAAATTGCTTCCAGTACAACTTCCAAAAGTAATTAAATTTTAATAAAAGTTGTTTAATTGAAATTACAAATTCATGTATTTTTGCGTTAATTTAATTTACGTATTTGATATTACATTTATGTTATTATTGTATAATATTATATCTATAATATATGATTTAGGGGTGTTATATAAGATACGGTAATTGAATTAATGGATATATAATACAGTATGAACAGTATGCATTACTAGAACGTACAGTAACAACTTACGTCGGTTAGGTTAGGTTAGGAACGTAACTAATACATTAAACGTAACATGTATACGTTACGAGATTCTCAAACTCATTCTCTGTATGCATCTTAAAGCGTATCTCTTGATCTGGCAGAGGCAAAAGACGTTTACTGAAGACTATTTAAATAATGGCAAAACTAGTTGAGATTTCAAAATAGCGAAGAAAATGTATTAGTGGTATTTTCACTTTAAACGAAACAGAGAAGGGTTTTTGATATCGTTGAGGAGGTAGAAAAATCATTGCTTAACCAGGTTAAGAAAAGTTCATTTGTTTTTACTTTTTTTTTTTTAAATGAAAGTACCAATCAAAGAGATGTAGTCAGCACTTCATATTTGAATTTTAAACATTTCTTCAGTAAGCAAGAACTATTCGATGTGTGTTCTCATTAAAAAAAAAAAATAAAAAAAAAAGAAGAAATTTATGAGGTTTTGAAAATAGCCGATAGAATTGAAGGCTTTGATAAATTTTCAGTCATTGTAACAGATGATCCAGCAGCAATGACAGGTAAAAATAATAGATTGATTGAGTTGTCTCGGGAAAACAGATTAACTTATCCAACAATCCACTGTATTATTCATCAGGAAGGTTTTTGAGGAAAATCAATCAAGTAGGATCAAGTTTTCAAAACTATGATTAAGATTATAATACCCATGGGAGGTGAGAACTGAGCTGTTTATACAGACAACAAAGGGATTATTACAAGAATCAAGTTGACTGAGGAGGCAATGTATGAAGACTACTATGAAACAACGACGTAAATTAGTTTGAGTGAAGGAAAGCACGCAGAACAGTAGGAAAGAAAATCTCCGTATTTCTCAATAAACAAGTGTCCTCTGATATAACAAATAGAAAAGAATATAGTCAGTGTTGCCAATCTTCATTAAACTTCAAACAAAGATTCAAAACCTGCCCACGACCTGTATATTCACTTGCTCTCTGATGACGTGTTAAACGAAAGGTCTCAGAGCGATTACCTTCTTATTTTTTTTAGAAGAAATTAGGAGACCCAAAATTCTTTTTTTTTAATACTTGACTAATTATTTAAACGTTTTAAACTCGAGTCTTCAAGAAAAAACAAAACAAACATCATCATGTTTTAATCATCATCGGCTGACATCATCATGTAACTGACAGTGATCCTACTGACGGTTTCTAAAACAGATAGCTAATACACTTTCCTGACTGTCGTCAGTTAGCTAATGAATTCAAAACATAACAATTTTTCAAACAGCTCCCAAATCTAAGAAATTATTGATAAGTTTAATATCAATTTTTGACAAAAATTGAAAATATTAAAAGTTGTCTTCTGCTTTATAATAATCCTCTTCGATCTACAATCTATAGATCAGCCACCTAACCTACAACTTAAATTATGTGATATGTAAGCTAACATGTTTATAATTAACAGGAAACAACTGGTTCATGAGTTTTTTTTTCAATTCCTGCCTAAAGTGAAATTGCGACCAAATTTCAAATATTTAAGACTAGAAATATCAGAAATGGGGAAATTTAGGAGAAAAACATCTACGTGCCTCTATACGTGAAACTGTGTTTTCGTCGATGAATTTTATAAATAAACATCCAATATTGCTTGGAGTTAGAAACGAGCACCTAACCTGAAGTGCTGAGTTCTTCTTTTTCTTCTCGTTTACGTTTTCTTTAATCTTTAACTTTGATATAATAGCACTGAAATTATTATATATATATATATATATATATATATTGGAATGTTGTAATTAAATTTGCTTTTTCAATACATTTAAAAAAAATTACATAATTTCCCCGGTCTATTTAATTCATTTTTATAATACCATCTTACATTAATTTCAAGAAAAAAAGGGGAAAAGTATAGCAATATTTTGATTAATAATGTTAGGTTTCCTCTTATACTAAAAATAGTTTCCGCCAAAACTGGTTCCTCTGTGTGGTATAGCTGTACTAGTTTAAGTTTTGTATTGTTGAGCATATTGAAAATACTTGAACCTACTCATACATGTTTCATTTCTACTAGAAAAGTTAGGTTAGGTTAGGTTAGGTTGCAGTGGCAGTTCCTCAAGGGAACACACTTAGGCCGAGCATTGGCCCTTTATGATACCACAAAATGAAGATTGATTCTACAGTGGGAGTCCTAAATTTTGCCGAACTCAAGTGTATTTAGATTAGGGATCTTTAACGAGTACCTGACATCGTACAGGCTCGGGACCGACGGTTTAACGTCCTTCTCCGAGGGACGACCGTGCTCAGATTTATTCACCTCCCGGGTGAATAAATCGAGGGCCAGGTGAGGATCGAACCCCGGTCCTATCAGTTCAGAGGCAAACACTTAACCACTGAGCTAGCCTGACCCCTTAAACATTTTAGATTATTTTAATGTTTATGTCTAATAGGAGGTTTCAGGCCTAAATTAGATAAATTATTTCCAAAATATTATGTTTTTATATCAATTAGTAAAACAATTTCATCCAGTCAATTAGATTATTCCTTACTTCTCTAATAAACCTATTTATGTTAATGCTGATTAATATTGTTTTAAGTTTCGTTGATAATAGTTTTAAATATTTTGCTTTGAAGACTTAGAGATTCGCTTGATAAAAGGTGGACTTTACATACGTTGTTCTATGCAATTATCCAGGATAACCATTTTGTCCTGTAATTTAACTTTGCCTGACATCGTACAGGCTCGGGACCGACAGTTTAACGTCCTTCTCCGAGGGACGACCGTGCTTAGATTTATTCACCTCCTGGCATGAATAAATCGAGGGCCAGGTGGGTGATCGAACTCCGGTCCTATCAGATCAGAGGTGAACACGTAACCACTGAGCTAGCCTGACCCCACTAGAAAAGTTAAGTCTAATGTTAAAATAAAGTGGTTTGCCGGGTTTAACATGGCCCCCACACAAGTGGTATTTGAAGGATATAGTAGCACTCTAATTAAGCTGGTTATCGCGTGGGCTGGCGTCGAAGTGGTTTCCGATCACCCTACGACATCCATTAGCTTTGAAAGACAGTTATTGATGACTCTGCGCATAGTGTGTGACCCCGCCCTTCACACTCCAAACAAATTGTTATTCCCTCTTTCTTTTCATCAAAATTAATTTGTTATTCTTTATTGGGAGAAAACCCCCTTTTTGACAATGGGGGGTTTTGCATTTCATGAAATATATATCAGTCAATATCAGTTCAGCAGTAAATAGAAGATTAATATAAAATATTAAAAAAGAAAACACAATATCCTCTGTTTTCACACCATCGATGTAGCGGTCCGCTACAAACATTGTATCTAAGTGTATATCCAAGAATTTGATGAAGTATGTAATTGAAAGGAAGAGTTACTGAAGCAAGCAAAAAAAAAAGCTTTAATTACTTTCTGCCTTATTTTATTTTATATTAATTTTTGTACTTATTTACTTTGTAATATAGATAACTCTCTGGTGTCATTGTATCTTTTAGTTAATGCCTGAGGAAGAACACTACGTGTTCGAAACGCGTTGTTTATATCATTAAAATTTTTATATGTGGAGACCATTTCATTAGATTTTTACCCTACAAAAAAAAAAGGAAATCAGAAATAAATAATTAAAATAATATTAATTACTATATAAATAATTAAAAAAATATAAGTGCATCGCTATATTAAATTTTATTCCATAACTGCCCTATATTAAGAGCAAATAAATAATTAATATTATTTTAAACATTTATTTTTGATTTATTTTTATTTACGCCCGGGCGTAAGATTCCAACCTTCCCAAGGTGAGATCCCATCGCCATACATGCTAATAACCACCGACTTCCCTTTAATGAGTGCTACAGATTACAGATTCTACGACAAATCCCCTCTGACTGCAAAAACCTCACCCTCCGAGTCTCCGAAGAAGCACATATTTGGTTGCTCAATGAGCGCAGTTCTCCTGGCCTTAATCTTAAGAGATAATGCTTCATTGTATTAGTTTCTTGTCTCTGCATCTAGTTATATGCTTTCATCTTATATATTTTTCATTTATTTAATTTATTTTAAGTTTTATACTCTATTTTTTATTAAAGCTTAGTCCATAATTTTTAATTTTTATTTATTTTTGTATCATTTCTTCTGTTCATCCCTCAGTTTTTATTTTTTATTATTTTATTTTATTTGTTTTTGTATTTACTATTATTCTTCATATTCCTATTTTAATTTAAATTGATTCTTGTCTACCTTATTCTCTGTGACCTGGCGCGTATGTGGCAACATTGTTGGTCTCCAACCGTCTCTGTACCAGTGCGCTTGGTTTCCCTCTCTTATCTCTCCTGAAGACGGTTCAACCGAAAATTAGAGTCTGTAAGTTTATGTTTTTAATTTCTCTATGTTTCTTTATGTACATTGAAGTGTATTTGTCCATTTCGGATCGTATTTTCATCGAAATATATATATATTGTTTCTTTGTCTATATTGAACTATATATATAGTTCAATATAGACAAAGAAACATAGAGAAATCAAAAGAACACACTTACAGTCTCTAATTTTCGGTTTGAACCGTCTTCAGGAGAGATAAGAGAGGGAAACCAAGCGCACTGGTTCAGAGACGGTTGGAGACCAACAGTGTTGCCGCATGCGCGCCCGGTCACAGAAAATAAGGTAGACAGGAATTTTTCTCTGACCGGGCGCGCATGCGGCAACACTGTTGGTCTCCAACCGTCTCTGAACCAGTGCGCTTGGTTTCCCTCTCTTATCTCTCCTGAAGACGGTTCAAACCGAAAATTAGAGACTGTAAGTGTGTTCTTTTGATTTTTCTATGTTTCTTTGTCTATATTGAACTATATTTGTCCGTTTTGGATCGTATTTCCAACGAAAAAGTATATATATATCAATGATCAAACCACAATAAGAAATGGGAAAACAAGACTAAGATCTTTCAACCGTAACAAGCGGTCTTCGTCAGAGTCAAAATCCCAACTGGAATCTGGAATTTTGACTCTGACGAAGACCGCTTGTTACGGTTGAAAGATCTTAGTCTTGTTTTCCCATTTCTTATTGTGGTTTGATCATTGATTGTTATTTCACGTGTTAATGTGAAATCTTTATATATATATATATATCTATTGGTATATTTAGGAAGCAGTTCTTCATTTAAGCAGGTTCGATTAAATGTTACCCCATATTTACTGATATATGTCCGTTGTTTTCACAGGTTGAATTCTTGTTTGAATTCTTTATATGGATTAATCTCAGCATTTTTTATTGGATTTATTACCTTTGTGCATTTTAAAGTAATAAATAGAAAAAATATACAGAGTGAGAAATTTGTCATTCAATGGGTAATAAAAATCAAAGCAATAAATATTTACCAACACACCATTTCAATCTAACATGTTTTATTTTTGTTTTCAAAATAATTCATTTTGTTTTTTGTCAATTTAAAATCAAACATTAAAAAGGGGGAAAATAGCAAACTATTGATTTAGTGAAGAAAATTTGAAGTCGTAATTTTGTGGTAAAGGGATATTGAATAGCAGTAGCTTGCAGGCGTATTAAGCCAAACTGCCGCCAAGAAACATTACATAGGTCAAATCTGTGCCAGTAACGCCACAGGCAAACTACTTGCAGCAAGTTATTTGGCCCCAAATTAGTCACTAATTACTGGGCCAGCAAACGCTACTAATATCTAAACATTTGATCCAGTGGTTTGTAAAGTTTTTTTTTGTAAAGATACAAATATCTATGAGAGAAATAATGTTTACTTTATTTAAAATATTCATAAAATGAAGTCATCGGTTGCAAATTACAGTTATAATTTATATATTCAACATATATGACTATAATAATCAAATAAAGGAAAAATTATAATCATAATTTTTAATATAATAATAAATTATATATAAGGTAACATAAAATATTTAAATAAAACATTTTTGTATATACCAAAAAGGTTGTTGGTGAAATTACGTAATTATATAAATTATTGTAACTCTTTTTCTTTTTGATTTGATAATCTAGGGCTGATAGGAATTTAGAATACGGCTTGCTTGACATTTTTTTAAACTTTTCCCTTGAGCGATAAGTTAGTCAAGAGAACAATTAATAGGTTCTTTAATTGAATTGTAAATGTAAAAGTTTTATGTTGTTAAGTCGACCGGCAGCTGCTTCTTGGAGACGGTCGGTTTTTGGACTTCTTGGAGACGCCCAAAAGAACTCCGCATCATCAGAGTGCTGTTGTTGAGTTAATGGAAGAGTTTCATGAAAGAGTTAATATTGCAGAATTGCAAGAGTAGTGATTCATCGTGATACGTATATATATTATATATATATATATATATATATATATATATAATCAATGATCAAACCACAATAAGAAATGGGAAAACAAGACTAAGATCTTTCAACCGTAACAAGCGGTCTTCGTCAAAGTCAAAAACCCTGACTCTGGTTTCGTCAGGTTTTTGACTCTGACGAAGACCGCTTGTTACGGTTGAAAGATCTTAGTCTTGTTTTCCCATTTCTTATTGTGGTTTGATCATTGATTGTTGTTTCACGTGTTTTTGTGAAATCTTTATATATATATATGGTATATATTACTTTCTGATGCGTCTAGAACCTGCTTGGCCTTAATTAGTCTTAGTCTTTGTTTCGCATAAAAACGTTCTCACGTTCATTTCTGTATGCATTACTTCAACTAAAATAAAAACCATATGCCTCACGGACTACAAAAATATCTACTACTCTCTGAAGGGATTTATAGTTAGCTATAATTTAATTTTCTTTAATGGTATTCCAGATGGGTAAGAGTGATGGGTGATGGGTTGTTAAACTGTCTTCGGAATTGATTTAGAGCTGGATTAAATCAAGTGTAGATGCATGGAAGGGACAAAACCAACAACATTTCACTGCGCCCCATTAATCACAGTTCCTCCGTTATTCAATGTGATTTCCTTAGTGCTTGATACACCCCCCTACCTATGCTGACCCCAAAACTTCTCTGTCATCTATCTTCTCTCTGCTTTAAAGCACTTGTGCATCAAAGAGCTAACTTTGACGCTATAAGTCTCAATAAACCTCTTATGCCAATTCCAAATACAAATCACAGATCCACTATATTCCATTTCTCTTCAACAACTCATCTGCAAATTTATATTCCCTAAATAAATATATATCAATAATAATTCTCTTATTAAATTCAAAATGTGACTCTCAAAAGTCGAACCATCGTAGTTTGATATATCATTTGTGAATTCACTCACTATATTGATCTTCACATATTATTGTAAATTGTAGAAAAAGTTTTATTTGCAAAACCAAATTGTACTTAAGCAGTTTTATCTACTGTAGTGAAAAGCTCGTGATTTCTGTTTTTACCTTCTTGCTGTAAGCAAGATAAACTGTAGAAAAAACCTCTATTTTACTTTTGGTGATGAATTTTCTTTAAAAAAAAACTTCTTCAATTTTCAAAAAGTTATCTACGCATAATTATAAATTATCGTACAAAATTAAAGTTTATTTTTTTTTTACGCGATGTTAGGAAATTGTTTTACATTTCTACTATGAACTCTTCATTTGGTCATTGAAATAAATTTGTATTTTTTTTTTTAAATGTTTTCTGATATCTACCACATATATATAACACTATAAGTCTTTTTTATCGATGTTTGTCTTGCTTCAAACAACTTGAATTAGGTTTCTTTAACGAATACCTGACAACGTAGAGAGTCGGGACCAACGGGTTAACGTCCTCTCCTAGGGAAGACGTACTCAATTTTATTCACCTCCCGCGTGAATAAATTGAGGGTCAGGTGGGGATTGAATCCCGGACTTAGGCCAGAGGCGAGTACGTTAACCACTGAGCTAACCTAGCCCCTCACAAGTAGAGTTAGATATTCTATTGCTTCTTTGTTTGAAGAAAACTAAACGCATGGAGTATTACAGAAGAGATGAAAGGGACCTTCACAATGTTTACATCTCCTCAAGAATTTTATTAAATATTTCATCATACTTGGGTAAATGGATAATACAACGTCTCCGCACAAAAGAAGTTTATTTTTTTTTAAACTACTCGTTTGGAACACTTGTATTATCTATTTACCTCCCCAGTATGAGTAAATACCACACAATTACGGATTGTACAGCAAATGAGTCAAATATTTCATATTTAGAAATAATCTTTGAAAATAAATCTGAATATGATAAACGAAATATTACTAGCAGGCAATATTGAAAAAAAAAATGTTCAGACTGGTCTGAAATGATGAAAACCTAAACAAATATGAAACAGGGTAAGAATTTGATTTGTATATCAGGGCCCAATCATTCCAATAAGGACGTTTTCTCGGTAAATCTTACTTGAGTTCTCGCGAGGGAAAAATGATGAAATGGCGGAAGGTCCCTTATATCCGAGCTTACTGAAGCCAAAGTACATTTAGCGATTTATAGCGAAGTACTTCCTTACTCCCAAAGACGGCGCCTTCACTGCTTTGCCACTTCGCCATTATTGATAGTATACATTTAATCTCCCAGAACTTAAAGCTTTTAGCTGAATTATTTATTAGTATAGCAGTAGTTACTATTATTGCTATGACCGTTAGGGTAAATATATTTAAAATGTTCTTATTAGACCCCTCCCCCCCACCCCACCACCAAACTACCCTCAGAAAAGAAAAGAGTGCCACATTTACGTATAAGATAAACTACAGAGTCGAGCCTTATTCTTTTGGTCACAAACAAAAAAAAATTGTTGAATTATGGGTTAAAAACATATAATATGGCAAACAGTCAAAAAACGTCGAGTCACTTACCACTAATATGGCTGATCTCTCCTGTTGCAGATGTAACTCCAATCCCTACACAAACAAATGTTTTTAGTCAACATGTTTTGAAGAATATTCCATATTCAACAAATTAATTGTTTGAATACAACATTAACGTTCTGTTAAAATATTAAATTCTACTAAAAAAAATTTGAAAATAATTAATAGTATTTAATTTTTGATTGTAGTATAGATTATACCAGTTTTAATTTTTTTTTAAATACAATGTTATATTTGTAGTAATGGAAGAGGAATGCCAAAGGCTGGTCACTGAGTAACGATAATGACTTTGTCCCACTGAATGAATGTCTCTACTTCAGAAGCTGGTTAGGAGCCTTGTTAGCACTTTCTCAATTAATGGATCAACTATAAATCCTTCCTCTTGAATAACAGATAGCAGTAACAGTTTCCTTAGTAGTTTATTAGCATATATTGAAAGTCAATAAATTAGTCAGTGAATTTCTTGTCGTAAAAAAAAAAGTATCGGCCAGGGAGAAATAGCAGTTTCTTTTTGCTAATAGTTTAATATAATAGAACAAAAATTATTTCTCCTGAGGAAACAAAATTTCAATACTTATAAAACTCGGATAACTGAGCTTGTTTGTTTTTCTTGCCACCAGTGCATTGTTTGAATAAATACTAAAATACTAAATTGAATAAACGGTCCACACGAACTATAATACTTTAAATTACACAAAACACGACACAGAATAAAGCACACTTACTGAATTCTCAATATTTCGAACTTTTGTTCGTTATCAGGAGTAGGCTAGAAATCGGTCGACTCTTCATTGACTCATTCGCGCTCCCTTCCTTTTACGTGGGGAGATTTCTCTCATTTCGTCCTCTCTTCTAGCTGACTTTCGATAACGAACAACAGTTCGAAATATTGAGAATTTAGAAAGTGTGTGTTTTATTCTTTTTTTCTGTTTCCTGCTTTTGTGTAATTTAAAGTTAAATAGTAGAATATACGTAGTTTTGTGGGATTTGAATCTATGAACTTTGTTGGAAGTCCAGTGCCCTATTCTCTGGGCCAGGCGTGGGGAACCCGCGGCCTTAAGGCCGCATGTGGCCTTTTGAACCGTGAAATGTTACCTTCTACAGTTTGTTGAGAAAAATGTCTCAAAATATAAAGAATTACAATTATGGTAATAAAGACAAAAAAATTCTGGCATTTAGGAAGAAGACTATTCATTAATCATTGCTTGAAAAGTCTAAGCTTATGGAAAATAATTTTCCTGGGTTAACAAATGTAATAAACGAAGGCAGTAAGGACACTACTGAATCTTTTGTAAGATGCAAAACAGATTTAGATGTACTGATCTAGTAATATAATGATAGATCAAGTATTTTACAATATAACTATTATATAAGAATTTGCTTATCTATTCTTGGTGGCCTTTTGGGGAAGTGGACGGTGCTAAAATGGCCTTTACTCCAAGAAAGGTTCCCCACCCCTGCTCTGGGCTATAGGGTCTTTCTTATAATACCCTTTGTATATTGTATTAGACCGATCTCTCGCAGGTCAAAACGTCAGCGCTTACGATCTTTTTCTTGCCTCAATCACCGACTAAATTGTGCCTATCCATCTCAGAGCACACACAAGTGGCGTCTCGGCTCGCTAAATACGCATACGTTAATTCTTAATTCTCGCCAATTAATTCGTGTTTACAAAACATGACTCAGCCTGATTCTTCGGACTGAGTACATCACATTCACTGAACCCTCTCTAGTCCGACCTTCACTTATGCTCCGTGTTCTCTTGTTTTAAGCGAATCTCTTGACGAAAGTATAAATACAGAAGGGATTAATGTCTATTCATTCTATGTAATTTGACCAGTATCATTCTTGATCGTTTCAGTTTTGTTTATATGTATATAATGGGGGGGTCAGGCTAGCTCAGTGGTTACGTGCTCACCTCTGAACTGATAGGACCGGGGTTCAATCCTCACCTGGCCCTCGATTTATTCACGCGGGAGGTAAATAAATCTGAGCACGTCGTCCCTCGGAGAAGGACGTTAAACCGTCGGTCCCGAGCCTGTACGATGTCAGGTACTCGTTAAAGATCCCCTACTCTAAATACACTTGAGTTAGGCAAAATTTAGGACTCCCACTGTAGAATCAATCTTCATTGTGTGGTATCACAAAGGGCCAATGCTTGGCCTACATGTGTTCCCTTGTGGGACTGCCACTGCAACCTAACCTATGTATATACATAAAACATACAACAGATCGCATGAACCCTTTGTACAAATCAACTAATGATGAAGCCTTGGATGTTACGCACAAGTGAAACTTGACCTGTTAATATCAGTTCATACTGGTTCATTCAAATAAATATTAAAGAAAACAGTCAGTATTATATGATTTTGCGAATATCGGCATGAAAAAGAAAGAAGAATGAAAAATAAATTCTCTCAGCATAAGTCAAGTAAAATTACTGACTCCAGATGTAAAATCTATTTCTGTTATACAATAAAGCTAACCAGTTTATTTCTAGGAAAGATCTTATCGTAGTCCATTTTTGGAATCTTATTGTTGTTTGGACGATGTTTTTTTTTAATTGCACGTATTTACTTTTAATACTTACCGCTATTCTCTGCGTCAAGGGGACTTTTTTCACTTCACTTCCAAAACATAAGCATGAAATCCAAAAAAGGAGCTCCTGTCATGTGTATGAGAAATGCTGTTCTACCTCGCTTATATAATGAAACAAGACTAATAACTGAGGAGCTTTACGATAAAGTCATTGTTTGTAAAATTATTGCATCACTGTTTCAAGGGGAAATAGTTTTAATTCCATTATTGAAATTTTGTTTTATCTAAAGAGGGCAATATTTCTTTTTCAAGGATTCGATTTCCAATTCAGTTGGCATTTGCCATGACTATTCATAAGTCCTAAGGAGAGACTCTACAGAAAGTTTTAATTCATTTAGGTAAAGCAGTAAGCCAACATGCTCAATTACATGTTACTCTCAGTAGGGTCATTTAGAGTTTATCTGCATTTACGCGAACATGATTGCATTAAAAAGGAAGGTGATGGATGAACAAACATGTCACGGCTTTTCTAGTATTTTATAAATACCATATTGTTCCACAAATAATGAAAAACAATTATCAAACCACAATAAGAAAATGGGAAAACAAGACTAAGATCTTACAGTTGGGTTTTTGACTCTGACGAAGACCGCTTGTTACGGTTGTAAGATCTTAGTCTTGTTTTCCATTTTCTTATTCTGTTTTGATCATTGATTGTTATTTCATTTGTTTATGTGAAATCTTTTTATTAAATAATAAAAAGTGTATTTTCTATCATATAACTTTTATTTAATGAAAAACCAAAGATCAAAAATGAATGATTATGGACGATTAAAATACAGACTTGTTGGTTCCTTTGTTATTTATATTTATTATTCATATCCAGTTTATTATGATTATTACTTTATTAATTATTATAGTTAAATAATTGTTGTCTCGCTCATAAGTATATGTTGAGTATAACATTTATCTGATACATACAGTCTGTGTATTGGCTCGGGGCTTATAGCTTTACAAAAAAAAAAAAACAGTATCATGTACAAAATATTTAATTCAAGTTTTGAACATTTAATTTTTAGTACTAACTAGAGCCACGGTATCTGAACTCAGGAAACTAAATCACGACACTGTGGTGAGAAGTTTAGCGGCAAAGTTAAATTACAGGACAAAATGGTTATCCTGGATAATTGCATAGAACAACGTATGTAATGTCCACCTTTTATCAAGCGAATCTCTAAGTCTTCAATGCAAAATATTTAAAACTATTATCAACCAAAATTAAAAACAATATTAATCAGCATTTACATAAATAGATTTATCAGAGAAGTAAGGAATAATCTAATTGATTGGATGAAATTATTTTACTAATTGATATAAAAACATAATATTTTGGAAATAATTTATCTAAATTTAGGCCTGTTTTAGTGACATATTTCAGTGTTGTGTGCAAACATTATCAGGAAACAAACATAAAGAAATATATTATTCAGGATGGTGTGTTCGGAGAGATATGTGACTTGAATGAATAATGGTAAATTAAAATTTTATGTGCAATGCTGAATTCTGCAAGCCTTAGTATGACCACATAAATGATAAACAATTTATTTTAAAAATATTGGTTTAGTGAGAACCTAAATTTATATTATTTAATTTAATTACTAATATAGATAGGGTGAAATATGGGTTTTACAAAGTTTCCTCATAAAAGAAGGTTTTTTTTTATTCAAACTATGAGCTTCAAACACTTCGTGTTCATCGTAAGGTAAACTTCCAACAGAATTGGAGGGCAGACAACCGTCGAACATTGACGATGTTTACCTGATGATGAACACGAACTGTTTGAAACGCTTAGCTTAAATAAAAGAAGTTCTTTTGTGTGGAGACTTTTGATAATTGTTATACACCCCTTGTGTGAGTAAATACTACACAATTACCAATTGCACAAATAATGAGTTAATATAAGCGATGAATCATAGCTAATTTAATTAGTTTATTTATTTAGTAAATATTTTGTTACTTATATTTCTGTCATAATAGAAATAGGAATATGTCATTAATAATTTTATTTATTATTAATATTAACAAATAAAGGCAATGGATTGAAGGATTGTTTATGTAAAATTGATGCATTATTGTGCTATTTTTAAATGTATAAGCTATAATATATATATATATATATATATATATATATTGGTGTATGAAGGCAGCAGGTCTTCTCTTAAACAGGTATAATCAAAGTTGGCAGCAGCTTCTGCGTTGACCAATTTCTTACTGATGTTCTCTAGTTTCCTAACTAGTTTTCGGTAACTTTCGGGTATTTTCCAAAGGAGTTCTGGTAACGACATGAAAGAATAACCCTTCGTTAAATATTCAAAATAGTGACCTTAAAGCCATACTGAGTTCAAAAAATTTTGATAATACTTTTAAGATAGTAAGAGAGGTCGGTGAGGGGACAAGCAGGTAGTCGGGGCGCAGTGCCCTGCCCTCCCACTCACACCTCCCTCCCTTCCGCATTCCTTTGCTTTTCTATAATAGTTAGTTGTTAACTGCCCTTTGTACTGTACCTTTTTGCCTTATTTAATATTTTCGTTTTTTACCTGATGATGGCTAATGTGAGCCAAAAGCTTGTGTTTTAGATTAAGTTTCAAATTATAATTTTAGTTTAAAGTGTTAAAGTGTTTAATGCTCAACTTCTTTCCTTCTTTCATGTCGGTACCAGAACTCCTTTGGAAAATACCCGAAAGTTACCGAAAACTAATTAGGAAAATATATATGAATATTAACGTAATAATAATTTTCATGAAAATGTTTTTTCGTTGAGGTTAACTTGGTTTTTTTGTCAACTTTTGCATTTTTTTTTTTAATTTCAGGAATCTTATTAGCTGTTAAACAAAGTTTCTTATTTGGATTAACTTTCCATTTTTTTTTTTAAATTTTTAATGAGCTGTCTTAAAAATTAATTAATGGAAATTTTCTTTTTGTTTGCATTATTCTTGGCTGTATTATTATAATATTACTTGGATATACATTTCTTTTCAGATCAATATTGTAATGAAAACTAACTGTAATTATAATTAACTGATATTAATAATATTTAAGAAAATTAAACTAAATCATATATGTGACGACATTTTTTATTGATGTTCTAATTTGGTTGGTACTGATGTTGCCGTAGTGTTAATAGGACCAGTCTCTGAAGTAATTTCAACTTTGTGAACACCAAAACCGTGGGTCTTTTAAGTAAATTTTAACTCAATTGTCCTCTGAAATGACGTTAGTCTTAATAAACCATAATCCAGAAGATAAAGTCTATTTTGTTTCAACTAAGTTATGGAAAATGGATTCTGGTTTATTGTTTAATGTTTCAAAGTAGTTATAACTAAAAAAAAAAATCATCATACGCTTGTTTGATAATTAGTGTATTGATTATTCGTGGAGGTTATTTTATTAATTTATTGGAATATCTCTTGGTGAGTTTGTGGATTTTTACTAAAATTTATGGGTTTAATTAGAATGTAATAATTATTTATGGGAAACTCGATGGCTTATTTGGTAATATCTGTCGCTTTAGTCAGGAAGTCGTGGATTTGACTCCCTTATATCGTGATTGTTTGTGTTGGTTTAATTTTTGATTTAAAACACTTAATAAAAAAAAAAAGATTTGCAGAATTAAAAGGGAGGCTTATTCAATAGTTAAATTAATCTGTAGATTCATATCAAAGGAAGAAAGCAGAAGTAAAGTCAAAACTCATTATAATAAAAATAGGATAACTGAGAGAAGTAAGTAAAGAATTCATAAAATAATAAAAATGTAAACAAGAATTTGGGTAACAAACTTTAGAATGACGCATTAATTGTGTTTCATTATATCTGTTAATATTTGAAGCCTGTATATATCATTGTATATAAATGTAGTTTACTAAATATCGAAATACGGAACTCACTCGTTTCCGAGTACCACGGCAAAAGCCGATTTGCATTAACAATCTGTATAATATAAATAAGATAAGAGTGTAAGGTTGTATAATGCAATAAATGGTTATTATTATTATAAAAGGGAGGCTTATATTTCGACGGAGTTTGATGACAGTTGCTGATGGAGTCTAAAACGAAGCGAGTTTTTTTTTTTTTTTTACTAAAAGAGTTGTGCTATTGATGAGAAAAAAAATATTTGGTTTTGGTAGTATGAACTGCGGTTGGCAGCATCAGACAACCTGAAAGAGAACTGGACAACAGTTGTGATTCACGTAAAGGATGTAAACGACAACCCACCAGTATTTGAAAGGCCGACCTACCGGACCCAAATCACTGAAGAGGACGACAGAAACTTGCCGAAAAGAGTGCTACAGGTGCATACCGAAAACCGCCTCCTCCTCTCAAAGGAACAACAGTTGAATTCGCGAGGGCTTTCCCTCACGCAATTCAACTGATTTGTCTATGAGATTTTAGGAGGGTTGTGACACAATCTGTCGCATGATGCATCGCCTTTTATTTCCCCCAGTTTATTCTTATTTTATTTATTTATTTATTTTTTTTTTTTTTTATTACTAAACATGTTAACACAGTAGAGCATGTGTAAAGTTGTGCATGTAAACGTTTAGTACGAGTTGACTCTGGTCGCCTCGGACAGTCTGAACGAGCAGGAGACGACTGTCGTCATCTACATCAATGATGTCAACGATTTGCCGCCCGCATTCGACTCCCAGCTCTACTCCACTTCCATGGACGAGGAGCTTGCTCAAACCCACCCCGTCCCTCTCCTTCAAGTCAGTTCTTTACTTTACTAATTACCCTAATTAGTTAAACAATTATTTAGAAATGAAACATCACTATAATTAATAGATTCATCAACTACCATTCGGTATATCATAATTGCTCTCATTAAAAAGTTAAAAAGATTTCAGATAAACACATGAAACAACAATCAATGATCAAACCACAATAAGAAATGGGAAAACAAGACTAAGATCTTTCAACCGTAACAAGCGGTCTTTGTCAGATCATCAGTTGGGTTTTTGACTCTGACGAAGACTGCTTGTTACGGTTGAAAGATCTTAGTCTTGTTTTCCCATTTCTTATTGTGGTTTTGATCATTAAAAAGTTAACTTTGAAACCTTCTATTTTTACAATATTCCATTCAATTTGTGTCCTTCAAAAGTTTTCGTGATTTCTATTATTTGTAAAAACTGGTACATATAAGTTTATATAATTCGTTGAATACAGATAAGCAACACAGAATCATACACTGTAAAAATAAAAAAATTGAAATTAACGATATAGATTTAATTATTTAAAAAAAATTAGACATGAAATTCACGAAATTATAGCTGTATGAAGTTTTTAGAAAACTTATTTACCTACTCGATTTTACTAGATAATTTGAGAAACTCATACTACAAAGATGAAAGAATAAGACTTGTGTTTTCGTACTACAAAGATTAAAGAATAAGACTTGTGTTTTCGTACTACAAAGATTAAAGAATAAGACTTTTGTGTCCATACTACAAAGATTAAAGAATAATACTTTTGTTTTCGTACTACAAAGATTAAAGAATAAGACTTTTTTTCCCAAGAAACAAATATAATTAGCAATATACTTTTGTCAACCATTTTGTACAAACTTTAAAATATTTTTTTTTAACTTTATGTAAATTGTTAAAGTTTGAAGATGGGTGACGACTTTGTTGAAGAACTCAAGTTGTTTTATTTGACATTTTTAACTACCAAGGTCTTGAATTCCACTAAAGCTATATGTTTAATGTAGGTAGCTCGTTTGTTGCTTAAAATGAACAATAGAATGGTTTTTCTTTTTTTTTTTCTTCTTAAATTCTAATTATTGGTATATTTTTTTAGTTAATTTTAATAATTTAAGTATATTATTTGAATCAAGGAAAAAAGGAAAACAATAAAGAAAAAATGCTCTCAGGCATTTGACTTTATATGATCAGAGAGCAAACAAAGTTAAGAACTAAGAAGATAACATAAAAGTTATGTAGCATAAGTTTCTTGCATAACTTTTATGTTACCCTCTTAGTTCTTACTTTGTTTGCTCTCTGATGACAAAGAGAAAGAGCTCAGAGCATTTATTTCTATTCTTTTCCTTTTTCCTCTGTTTGTAAACAAGTCATGTTTGTAAATATCAATGATGATATCGTGATGATTGCATCACGAGTGTAGTGAATCTTCTGAATATGTTATATTATTTGTACAAAATTATTAATTATTCAGTGAATATAATACAATTTTGCAGTGTTGCTGATGGATATTAAATGTCAAAAGTAAAATAATCTATTATTATTTTAAACTTAAAAGATTAAAGGTTTATTGAATATAAATTATTTATTGTTTAAATAATATCAGTACCAGTGGTGTAGCTGGAATAGGGGGCATGCCAAGAATGTGGTAGGAGCCTATGCTACAAGAGGGGGACTATGCTTGGAGCAAGCGGCAACAAAAATTCACTAAATACCAAAAATCCATCGAAACTTAAACTAAATATATATTACAACCATTATTATATTAAATAAATTTTACTATTTGTTGTAAAGTAATAATATAGCTAGAGCTGATGTTGAATTCCATAAAAAATTCCAAGACGCGAAAAAATAAAAATGACTGTCATTACCTACCATTCAACATCGAAAAAGAAAGAAACTGAATTTAAAATAATTATTAAATTTAATAATTTAACTATTAAATCTAATTGGTATTAATAAATTATTAGCAAAAAAAAAAATGAAAAAATTAGAAAGGGAAATTTTAATGCTTAGTGAACTAAATATTACGAGTTAGCATAAAATTACACATTATCATTTAAATTGTATTTCATATAATCACTTTTTATTAGAATTTTTTAGAATTGTTTTATATTTATTTATTAAGGGCTTTAAAATGATTTTTTGCAAAATAACCCTTATTTTCAGCTACATCATTGGGTAGCCAACTTTCAGTTTTGTTTACGAAAGTAGAGAGTTGATATATATTCAATAAGCGTGTTTATTTTATTTAGTTTTTTTTTTTAAATGATAAGTGAGCTCTCCTGAACTCTGTGCTTTTTTTTCTCTCTCTCTAACTATCTTCAAGAAAATAATCCTAAATGTTCTTCAATTATAACACTGACTGTCAGTAAAAACCTAACCAAAGCTTTACTAATATATTAATTTTAAAATTATCTGGTTCTAACAAGCTCCTAAATCCTGAAACAAGCTAAAAGACTCCGAATGAGCCTCTCTTAACAGTAAGTAAGAGACGGATTATTTGCACGGCTTTCCCACTAAAATGCATTCTATGTTATCAGTTTTACCGTTACGTTTGATAAGACATAACGTCTTTTTACGTTGCGGACTGGCAACGTCTTTTATGTTGCACTCACAATCACACTGTTTTTTTTTTTAATTAATTATCTTTTGAGTTCATTCAAAAAGCATGCATTATAATTAGCACAATATACCCGCATGACTCGACGGTAGTGCAGCTATTCTAATTAATATGCATATAATTACTGTTATCTATATGTGAATATTGTCTTATTAAAGTCAGTCGAAATGTACTAGTTAACCTAATAGGCTTTCTTGTATATGTGCATTATTTACGATTATCTATTTCACACAAGTAATGAATTGCAGGTTGTTTAATTTTAAACAGAGCTTTTTTTAATCCTGCATCAGTCAGTTTTGTTAAATACATTTAATATATTAATATCTTAGAACACATTGGCTTCAGTCGCATGCTGCAGTTGCCCTATTTCTAAATGTATTTAACTTTATCTGGCTTAAGCCTTCTTTTAACTTAAAATAGTACTAAAATACATTATTGAATACATTAATTAGCTCTCAGAAATCAATATTAGGAATTTACAGGCAAAAGAACCATAAATTTTCTTTTAGTTTTCCTAAATAGAAAATTCTTGCTTACAAAATAATTTCGTTTTATTTAAATTACTGCTATATTTTCATATAATTATTAACATGAAATTATACAATTTGACTCTAAAAATTAAATTTCAAATTGATTCATTTAAATGAATTTTTCGATATTATTTTCATACTTATTTAATTAAATTCAGGTTATTTAAATCTTAAATATACTCCAATATCATTTAAATGATTTATTTATTTAATTTTGAAAATCATTTAAATGATTTTAAATATTTCCATATGCATTTTTTGTATCGTTTACTTCATATTGAAATAGTTAAATGTGTATTTTAGATGTTAATGTTATAATATCGTTTTCATAAATATAAAAGAATGACATATATATATATATATATATATAATAAAGATTTCACATAAACACGTGAAATAACAATCAATGATCAAACCACAATAAGAAATGGGAAACAAGACTAAGATCTTTCAACCGTAACAAGCGGTCTTCGTCAGAGTTGGGTTTTTGACTCTGACGAAAATCGCTTGTTACGGTTGAAAGATCTTAGTCTTGTTTTCCCATTTCTTATTTTGGTTTGATCATATATATATATGTGCAATTGGATTAGAAATATATTAAGCGTTTTAGCTCGTACATTTAGTGAAGTGTCTCCCAGTTTCTGGCCTTGTCTATTTTCACGAGAAATTGAAATTGCTTTTTAAGGGAGACAAAATCTGAAACTAGTTGAGCATTCCATACAAGGTACAAAGTAAATTATGCGTAATTTACTTCAATAAACTTATTGAAATATTATTGATATTTAAGTGTTGTGTTTAGGATAAACAATGTAGTAAAATAGTTTTTTCTTTTTTAAATAAAAAAGCGAATATTTGGATTAAGAGCACAAAACGATGTAGATTAATATGCCTCAGTAATCTTATTATTGATAAGTGTATTGAATTCAGGATCAAATTACTTAAGGGTCAAAAAAACCTTTAAAATGAATTGTTGTACCCATAGAACTCAACGAATTTAGTTGAAGAATTGTTGAGTGGTTGACTCTTAACGATTTAAACATGAAATGTAAAAGTAACTCATAACGTAAAAATATATCATAATGTTTCATCAAAAGAATAAATTTTCACTACATTTATTTCGGCTTACTAAACTTTTTGGTGTTTGAATAAAATAAAGTCTTTAAATATTTCTACATATTGTTATATGAATTTTCTGCTATAATGGCTTTAAGTAAACGGAGGTGGTTTCCACTTGCACATGTTGGGTTTGAATTTTTAATCACAGAAAGTAAAAGAAACACACTTACAGACTCAAATTTTTGGGTAATCCGTCTTCAGGAGAAAAGAGAAAGGAAGAGCAAGCACGTTTTAGACGCAACAGCTAGTAACCCTAGTTACTAGGGTTTCGTTATATTGAAATATAAACTATTCAATATAACGAAGATTAGAATTATTTATTGTTTATAACAGTGGTGTAGCTGGAATAGGGGGCATGACAAGAATGTGGTAGAAGCCTATGATACAAGAGGGGGACTATGCTTGGAACAAGCGGCAACAAAAATTCACTAAATACCAAAAAACCATCGAAACTTAAACTAAATATATATTACAACCATTATTATATTAAGTAAATTTTACTATTTGTTGTAAAGGGAGACAAAATTTAAACTACTAACTACGTTAGTAGTCGTAACGGGTTACAAGCCGCTGCGTCTACAATGTGCTTGGTCTCCCTTTCTATTTTCTCCTGTAGACGGATTACCCGAAAAATTTAGTCTGTTAGTGTGTTTCTTTTACTTTCTTGCTACCTAAATTCAATTTATATATATATATTTATATATATATATATATATATACCTCCCTTAAAAATATTGTATATTGTCATAATATACCTATAAGTTAAATTTACGAAGATATTAAAATGTATCACTCTTTTATGGGTCATTTACCAATTCTTTTGAAGAAAAATCAGTTGAAAAAATCTACAGCATTCCATTCATTTAAATTAATAGGAAAGAAGAATCATGGTATTTATATATATCAAGATTAATTTGGAGAAATAAAGATGGAATTTAATACAAATTTATTGTTTGTAAGATGTGTATTGTTATAGATTTTTTGAGGTATATTTAAAATTACAATATAAAATATTTTAATCCTAGGAATAAATTAATTTTTTTCCCCCTTCAATAAACGACAATCCATTTACTATTTAAATTCATCTTAATATATAAGCAATTGCTTCTACCCTCTATTAATGTTTTTAAAGGGGAAAAAAGGTAGGAAATAAATAAAAATGTAAAGCGAGAAATGATGATAGCCTTTTATCCAGTCTGAAGTAAATGAAGGAGTTGTATCATAGAGGGGGAAATCACCTCCCCTCAAGGGGGTAATATTTAATAATAAATATTCAGATTTCTATGCACAAGTATATATTTTATATAAATTTTATTTTTAAAAATATAAATCTGTATGATCAATGTAGGAGGATATAACCCAAGTTTTAAGTGTTAATTTCGGGTAAAATTTCAGCACAAGCCAATATTGTGAGTAATTTTTCTGTTTCAAAAATAATTTTATTCTCCATATACGGTTGATTGTAAACAAGAAACATATTTCAAAGTTGTTTCTTCTTCATGTTATTGTTGTGGTAGGTGAAACTACCTATTAGTCAATTAACTAGTCATCAACTCCTTAGCACTTGATGTAACTTAAAGAAGAGCACTATATGTTCGAAACGTGTTGTTTATATAGAAAATATTTGTATCCAAAGATTTGTATTTTAAACATGGATAAACACAATATAGTAACTGATTTTACAACATATGAATTGATTATGTTGTGCTATATAATATGAATTACTTTTATGTTAATACATTAAAATAAATAAAAAGTAACAATTAAAACTTTAATTTGACAATTCGCGATGACAACTTTAAAAGTGACAATTAAATATTTGCTAGATTGGCAAATTCAAAAAAAGGAAGTTTCACCTTCTAATATTAAACATTGCATTTACGTTCAAGTTTTGATCTTAGATTAACACATATATATATATATATAATACTATATATATATATATATATATATATACTAAATAATCACAATAAACACGTGATGAAAATTAATGAACGTATAAGCCACAAGGAAAAAGTTTTCCAAATATTCTCTGTGTTTTTTACTTTTTCCTTGTGGCTTATACGTTCATATATATATAAAGAACAATAAATTATCGACCGTAGACAGATATATAACTAAAAAAGGTAAATCAGCCTGCGATCAGTTTCTTCTACTTCCAATCCAACTTTCATTGCCAAAACGTTTCGATTTTATTCTAAATCTTTTTCAAAGGTCTACAATACAAAGGAAATTAAGAAATTAAATATGTACATTTTTAACACAAACAAAAGAAGTTACATTATGAAAAAATAAATACAATCATGAGTATTAGAATAGCAATGAAAATAACATGAAGGAACCTATCTATAAAAAATTACAATGAACTTAGAAAAGTAGGAATATTTGAAAATGAACGAACTATTACATATTACATTACTAAAACAATATGGAAGGTTAAACTATTCAAATGACAATTAATAAACATCTATGTATGATCAAACCACAATAAGAAAATGGGAAAAAAACAAAAACATCTATGTACAGATGGTAAACAGGTAACTATGGAACAAAAAATCACTAAAACTGTTAGGTATTCAAAATACTAGAATAAACACTATTTAAATTAGCTATGTCGCTTCTATAATTAATAAAGGTCTGATTTTTTTTTAATGAATAACATTTCAAGAGTTCTTATTCTATGTTCGTCATGTTCTCTACTCATGATGACTGCTCCATCGAAGTCAAATGACCTTCACTTATTGAATGATATCAAATTATAATGACAGAATGAGATACTCTATTAATTGAAGAAGGAAAAAGCAGAATGATTCCATAGAAGTATGCTTCAACAAAACTCGCAAGTCATTAAAAGAACATAGTTTTATTTTGATTTGTAAAAGTGATAAATCTGAAGACACGGTAATAATGACAAAAGAGGATAATAAAACTAAAATGAAAACTTTATAGGAAGACAGTGACACATATGAAATTTCAAGAAGTGATCCATCATCGACACTTCGAAACAAAGTTAAGAAAATAGTAGAAGAACTAAAAACGGCAGAAAGACTTTATCTCCGTCAAGCCGCAAAAATGAAGACCTTTAATGGAATATCACCAAGAATCTATGGTATTGATCTAATAGAAGGTATTTGGAAAAAGTATTTAAGAGAACAGACGGAACATACAGTAGGCACTGCTAATAACCATCAAACGATTAATAAAAGATATTTCAAATACCCATTTATTGAAGGACTGTCACAAAATATTAAAAATAAATTGAAAAGAAGAATACCAGAAGTCAGTTTAGCCTATTATAATCTACAAAAAGTAAAATTAATATTTTCTAATTTAAAAGATACCAAATGATATAGAAAGTAAAACTATTTATTCTGTAAAATGTATTGAATGTAATAAAAAGGATTATGGTGAAACCAGTAGATTTTTGAAAGAAAGGATATATCAGGATAAATATTCTGTTAGAACAAAAAGATTAATGCAACAGCTTTAGTCTATCATTCAATAAGTGAAGACCATACATTTGACTTTGATGGAGCAGTCGTCATGAGTAGAGAACAGGACGAACATAGAAGAAGAACCCTTGAAATGCTATTCATTAAAAAAGATCAAACTTGCATTAATCATAGAAACTACATAGCGAATTTAAATAGTGTTTATTCTAGTATTTTGAATACCTAACAGATTTAGTGAAATTTTTGTTCCATAGTTACCTGCTTACCAGCTGTACATAGATGTTTATTAATTATCATTTGAATAGTTTAACCTTCATATTGTTTTAGTAATGTAATTTGTAATATTTCCTTCATTTTCAAATATTCCTACTTTTCTACTTTTCTAAGTTCATTGTTATTAAAAGGAATATATTATTTAATAATTGACCATATATTTTTATCTATGAAATATCTTTAAATAAACATACTGATTTAAAAACATCTGTTCTTCAAATTAGAAATCTTCTCTCTTGATTCATTCCGGTTTTAAAGTAAAAATATAATCTATTATACATTTCATTTGTTTTTCCCTTTACCAATTTATGAAATATTCTTCCTGTTTTCATTGAAAGTTATAAAATTTGTTCTTTTATTGTTGTTATTTCTATATAAATTCAATTTAAAATGATTAAAATGTCGTAAAAATGATTTCAAGTACAGAGATTGATGGCAGTAATACTTACGACGGTCGCGCAGATGATTTCATCAAAATAATATTGTGTTCTTTTATTTTATATCTCTTTTGATTCAGAGCAATAAAACTATTTTCTTCCAGAAATAAACTTCGACCCCTAAGAATCTCTAAATCCCATTAACCCATTGTAGTTGATTTACAAACTTTAATAATAAGAAAAAAAAGACTGTAAAACTTTTATTTAAAAAAAAAAAAAAAGAATTACTTTTTTTTTCTTTGTATTATTATAAATTTTGGCAAACAAGAGTATAATAATTTAAAACAAAACCAATTAGTTAGAAGTCAAGAAATATTAATGTTTTCCTGGAACGGTGTTCGTTGTTAAATATCTTTTAAGAAATATTATATGCACTTGATCTCATGAATCAAAACATCTTGTCAGATAGAATATTTGATTTAAGTCCTTTGTTTAGCACAATTTAATTTAGCATAAAGCAATGGTAGATCCTGTTTCTTAAGCTTTTTGCGCACAATGCTTTAAAACTATTAAGACGATAGTTTTGAAGTGTTGTTTTAATAAACTTATTAAAATATAATGAATTTGTCGTTTAAATATCTTTTCGAAATATATATAAATATATATATATATAGTTCAATGTACATAAAGAAACGTAGAGAAATTAAAAACACACACTTACAGTCTCTAATTTTCGGTTGAACCGTCTTCAGGAGAGATAATAAAGGGAAACCAAGTGCACTGGAACAGAGACGGTTGGAGACCCGGTCTCTGTACCAGTGCGCTTGGTTTCCCTTTCTTATCTCTCCTGAAGACGGTTCAACCGAAAATTAGAGACTGCAAGTGTGTGTTTTTAATTTATCTACGTTTCTTTATCTACATTGAACTGTATTTGTCCATTTCGGATCGTATTTTCATCAAAAAAGTATATATATATATATATAATATATATATAATTTATGATAATTCGTATATTTGGGGAACAGTCCTTCATTTATACATGTGAGATTAAATTTTCTGCCCACTTTTGTGCTTAATTAGTTTTTGATTTCTTTTCCAATCTCGACAGTCTTACTTTAATTCTTTGGGAACTAGCTTGTAATAACTCTACCTATATGTTTTGTTGTCCATGTTTTTGTATTTTTACTGACGATATTCGTTTGTCTCTCTTTTTTCGACCATCTACATGGTAGATTTTAGAACATCCCATACTGATTTTAAACTATGTTGACACATCCAACTTCTTAACTAGAAAATCTATATTTTTAACATGGGTACATTTTCATTTACTCTACTACTAGGTAGGAAATTCTGCAACTGAGACTGAATGTGAATTTGGACATGTTTCAACACTCTGTTCTGTGTATAACATGAAACTTGCAACCTGCAACAGTTTAGATTGTTTACATTATCAATATTTTAGAATTTAGTCGAGCGTTAAAAATATTGAGTATGTTTGTTAAAAATAGTTAAATAGTTTAAAATAGTATGATGTTCTAAAATCTACCCGTTAGATGGTCGAAGAAGACCGAAACGTCGGTAAAAATAAAAAAATGGACAACAAAACATATAGTATACACCTAGTTCCACAAAAGAAATTAAAGTAAGCTTCGAGATTATGGAAAAGAAATCCAAAAAACTAATTAAGACAAAAGTGGGCAGAAATTTAATCTCAATATATATAATATATATATATATATATATATATATATAATATATATATATATATATATATATAAAAGTACCAATCCTCGATATGTAAGCCAGACAGTTAGTTCCCTCCAAAAACACAAACAAAATACAATATAAATTATTTTTTATAAGAACAGTAATTAGTCAACCTGTATATATCTAAAATATAAAGTTCGAGAAAGGAGGATAAATAAACTATTGTTAGTTTTTATTAAAACTAGACAATTGATTAATAGTCCTTTCCTACATTTACAATAAAGACACTCACTGTACACTGACAAGTCAACTAACTGTTCAATCACAGGTCAACCAACCAACCATACCTAAGAGCGAAGATTCAAATTTACATATATAAAATACTAAGTTTGTCTGTCCGCTATAGAAATAAAACTGGAGACATTTAGATACAAAGAAACATATGGATCTTATGTAACTTTTTTTTTGGGGAACTAACTAGGTATTTTGATTTTGATCAGGGTTCTTT
This sequence comes from Hermatobates lingyangjiaoensis, assembly GCA_026182355.1. Taxonomy (NCBI): domain Eukaryota; kingdom Metazoa; phylum Arthropoda; class Insecta; order Hemiptera; family Hermatobatidae; genus Hermatobates; species Hermatobates lingyangjiaoensis. Next base: position 95,796 of record JAPFBL010000603.1, read on the forward strand.
TTTGAGACCGTAACAAACCGCCTGAGCAACGTCGGGTAGCAAGTACAAAATAAAGTACGAACTTATTCGCCGTCCTCTCAATATTTTGACATAGTTTTCAAAAAAAATATAAATTCACTTGAATTTTTTTTTTTTTTGTTATATTCTAGTCTGGCAAAAGTAAATAGAAAATCATGTAAACTATGTTGTGCTCTTTGTTATTGTTGGTCAATTTCTATTTATATAATATTAATATTACGTACTTGAATTTTTGAATAGTGAATGCAGTATTTATGTGACATGTTTTCACTGGAGCTGCTGTGGTTGATTATTTTGTTGTTCCTATCAGGTGACTGCCACTGATGGTGACAAAGACAGGCCCCAGAACATTGTCTACTTCCTGACTGGACAAGGAATAGATCCTGACAATCCAGCCAACAGCAAGTTTGACATCAACAGAACTACTGGTGAAATATACGTCCTCAAGGTATTCTATCAATATCTGTTTTTCCCTTATATTATTATTATTATTCCATTATACTAACCATATGTGGCAACTTTTTGTTTTTAGTTTTCTAATTTCTTTATCTCTATATAAACTATTATATTGTTTCTCGACAAACTAATTCAGACTATTTCATCCAATTTCAGCCAAAGTTTGCCTTTCTCAAATAAACTATAACAAGTAAATAATATTTGAATCCATTCTAAACCATCGACAATCGATACTTCTACATATTAAATTGTAATTAAATTAATTAATTTGTAATTGTAATTAATGTAAGTAATATTAAACCATAGGTATTTGAGAAAGGACTTTATGTTTATCCAGATCGCCTAAACTTGTTTTTTGAATGACTGCTATAATACAAGTTATCAAACAATGAAAATAAAAACAAGAATAATGAAATTATTCTTGAATATTATTCAAGAATATTATTCCTGAATATTATTCTTGAATATTATTCCTGAGCTCTGTTAGCTCAGTGGCAAAATACTCGCCTCTGGACTGGTTGTTTCGGGGTTCAATACCCATTCTTGACCTCACTTTATTCACGGTGACTCCCTCGGAAAAGACGTTAAGCCGTCGATCCCAAGACTTGTACGCTGTCAGGTTCAAGTCCCTTTTCTTCCTTTTTCAAGAACTAGATATACATATTTACGTAATTTTCACATGATATTTATTTCAATTATCATATATGATGAATTATAATTATTTAAGGTATTCGTTAAAGATTCCTACTCTAAATTCATTTGAGTTAAGGCTGAATTTAGGATTCCCAAATGAAGAATAAAACTTAATTTTGTGGTATTACAAAGGGATAATATTCGGCCTATGTTTGTTTCCTTGTAAGATTTCAACTACAACCTGACATAGCCTAATATTGAATACAGATCTGTAAAAATATATATAATACATAATCTAGACTTTGGATTGAAAAAAAAAAAAAAAAAAACAGAAGAAGGCTTAAAAGCCTCAGGTTTAGTGGCATATCATCTATACTGCAATTGAGATAAAGATGAACGTCTGTGTGTCGTCCCTTGAGCAATCTCATTACTGCGCAGTATTTCATTGAACTAGACACGATAGTATAAATCCCAAGATTTGTCGCTGGTGAAGAAAAAATGACCCATATGACCTGAGTTTGACACGATCAATGGCAGAATTATCATGTTTATTGCATTAGTTGATGTTAAACTAAGCATTATTTTCTTACTTTTTCAAGAACTAGATATACATATTTACGTAGTTTTACATCATATTTATTTCAAACATCATATATGATGAATTATAATTATTTAATAAAATGACATAGATTCATGCTATATTTAATCAAAATGGTTTAAAACCAAAGTAATAAAAAGGAAAGTTGTGAAAACTTTCTAGAAAACCTCTTCCTACTAGTTACATCATTATAACTTTGTATTACCCTTGGAAGAGTCTGAAGAACTTTGCTTTCTCGTTTCTTTCCTTATGCAACGTTCTGTCTTTGTAGTTTCAAATCAGTTTTTATCGTCTCTACTCTGTATAAATAAAAACACTTTCATACATTATTCAATCCAAACACCGAAGTAATAAAAAAAAAAAAGTATTCAGTGACCTCTACTCCGCTTTACTGAAAACTTTTTGTCAAACTTCTATAGTTAAAGTAAGTAAATGATGATTATTTGAATATGACGGAGTCTTCATGATCACTGTTATCAAATTAGTGATAAAACAGTTTTATCATTTCTCTTATCAGTTGAATATCTTATTATCTTCAGGATAGTTTAAACCAGCACTTCTTAAACTTTTTTACTTCAGGGCGCACCTATGAAACCAAACCAAAACTTTGGGGCGCACCTATGAAACCAAACCAAAACTTTGGGGCGCACCTATGAAACCAAACCAAAACTTTGGGCCGCACCTATGAAACCAAACCAAAACTTTGGAGCGCACCTATGAAACCAAACCAAAACGTTGGGGCGCATCACTGATTTTAATATAGAAAATTTAGTCCTGTGATTTGATAACAGGAAAATGATTGGAAATTAAAATGTATAGTTTTTTTTAAGAAAAAGAAAGCAAGAGAGAGAGAGAGAGACAGAGAGAGTGAGGGCTAGTAAAAATGATTTAAATCCCCGAGTAAAGGCACAGATGAAGTATTATCCATTCATGCTTAAAGATTAAAGAAATTTACCTTCCAGTTCAAAATATGAAGTAGCCGAGACTTGACTCAGACTTGAAAACCCCATACTTGGTGTTTTCTCAAATAAATTAAAATGGTGCAAAAACTAAAATATAAATCTGTTATATAAACTTAATCTTCCATTATCTTGGGGCGCACCTGGCTACCTTCCAGGGCGCACCGTTTGAGAAGCACTGGTTTAAACCATTAAACCCTTGAATGACTGATAACCACTAACTGTGTTACGTATTTTATGGAAATCAAAATTGTTTGAGTTTTTATATATAACATGGTGATATTTTCATTGTTGCTAAAATATCACTATACATAGTGCAGTACAGTATGGTCGTATTTCGAATACCAGTGTAACATTTATAAAATGAATGGTAATACGATAGTTGAAAGTTTCCAAACAAACCAAGTTTTTTTATTTAAACTACGCGTTTCGAACACTTAGTGTTCATCATCAGGTAACATCCAGTAGAAGCAGTGGAAGACAGCCGACTGATGCAATGGGACTGGGACAGGTGATTGACGTTTCGAACACTTAGTGTTCACAATCAGGTAACATGTAATGGGAGCAGTGGAGGACAGGCGATTGTCGCAATGGGACTAACATTGAGACAGTCGCCTGTCTTCCACCACTTATATTGGATATTACTTGATGGTAATCAGGTAATACTAAGAACACTAAGCGTTCGAAACGTCAATCACCTGTCTCAGTCCCATTGCATCAATCAGCTGTCCTCCATTGCTTCTATTGGATGTTACCTGATGTTGAACACTAAGCGTTCGAAACGTCAATCACCTGTCCCAGTCCCATTGCATCAGTCGCCTGTCTTCCACTGCTTCTATTGGATATTACCTGATGGTGAACACTAAGCGTTCGAAACGTCAATCACCTGTCCCATTGCATCAGTCGGCTGTCCTCCAGTGCTTCTATTGAATGTTACCTGATGATGAACACTAAGTGTTTGAAATGCGTAGTTTAAAAAAAAAAACTTCTTTTTGTGAGTTGAGACTTGAAATTATCGTTTTCACCCAGTATTGGAGGGGGGGGGGGGCAGGATAGCTCAGTGGTTAAAGTACTCGCCTCTGAACTGATAGGACCGGGGTTCGATCCCCACCTGGCCCTTGATTTATTCACGCGGGAGGTGAATAATTCTGAGCGCGTCGTCCCTCGGAGAGGACGTTAAACTGTCGGTCCTGAGCCTGTACGATGTCATGTACTCGTTAAAGATCTCTACTCTAAATACACTTGAGTTAAGCAAAATTTAGGACTCCCCCTGAAGAATCAGTCTTCATTGTGTGGTATCACAAAGGGCCAATACTCGGCCTACGTGTATTCCCTTCTGGGACTACCACTGCAACCTAACCTAACCTACCCCAAGTATGAGTAAATACAACTTAATTACGGATTGCCCATCTAATGAGTTAAGTTTGTAAGGCTACTACATAACTACACCGTTCTGCATTACACTCTGAACATGTAGTATTCGTATTTAGAATCTCACTGTGACATTCAGTCGTGATGTTGCTAGTATATGATACATAGTTTATATAATAACAAACTACGTAACAATTTATTTATATCGTATTTAAAATATTGTAACTTGTTAAAACTAGGTTACATTTGTAAATCACTTGTTCATTATTTGTTAATTACAATAAAAAAGATGTAAGCAATAAGATTTCAATGTGGTGTTTCTTGTTAGTAATATATGCGTCAATTAATATTTACGACTGCTTTTTGAATTATGGCCAAAGTTGGAGAGCTGTTTAAGTAATATGTAAAGGAGAAGTGTTTCTTGATGCGTATGTTAGGCTGGGCACTTTGTTCTTGATATCATTTCAATGGAGTGCGGTGAATTCAGGCATCTTGAGCAGCTGGAGCGTTCCCAGGCAGCTACATAGTTGTATGACATAACGAAATATCTGCCTTTCTTCTTATAAACTAGAAGTCAAGTTATAAAAATTATTTTAAAATAATTTTGCTACAGCTTTATTATTCCGAACATTTTTAAACAAATCAATTTAAAATAAAAAAAGTATATTAAATTTTCCTAAATTAAAGAGATATTATCCTCTTTAGACAAATTATATTAAAAGAATAAACTTTGATGTTTCAAAATTTGATTTATTATACGAACTCCGTAAATATATTAAATATTAAAGATATTTTCCAAGCTTAATTGACAAGAGAAAAATAATTAAGTTACCTACTTCTGTGACATTTGTGGTAATTTTTATTTACGAAAATGAAATTACTCTAATTTAAATTTCGTAAGATTTTAAAATAAAATTAAATTAAATGAATTTAAATAGTTACTGATTAGCAGAATGGATAAAATAATGTCCATTCCTTAAGAACTCTCTCCCTGAACCATTCCTTAAGAACTCTCTCCCGGAACCATTCCTTAAGAACTCATATTCAATACCAGTTTGTAGAAATTATTAAAATCCTTACTCGGTATAATGTTCATTTCACAAATTTGAGCGTTAATAACAGGGTTTAAGTCTTTTATGTAAAGGACTTCAAGTATTCTCAATTTGTTAACATCACTATTCTTCTGTAGTATTTTTGTGTCTTTCTCTAACATTTTACGTGTTATAGTTACATTATGGGCTTCTCTTGCGTGATTCTTAGAAGCTCCACTTATTAGGTATTGATAGTTTTGTGGTTGTCATCCCAACATAATTTGAAGGCAGGGTTGCACCGTCCCCTGTATCGCAAGTATACAGGGGACTGTATACTAATATTGATATATTAGATGACATTTTTACATATCAGACAAACCTTTACCCTGACGGTTTCTTAACACGAGCTGCCGAGTTTTTTAATTTTTGTAGTATATTCTTAGGTTTACCCTATCATTAGGGTTTGGGGTAACCACATTATTGTTAATGATCTTTCTAAGAGGCTGGTGGCCTCGATCCTTCGGGCGATTCTTCTTTCCTCTGGCTGCAGTTGCCATAACATCTGTCCTAGAGACAGTGAGTTTTTATATTAGAATACGTTGGAAGCAGGTCTTCTCTTAAACATATGTGGTTGAAATTCGTAGCAGCTTCTGCACTCACTAGCTTTGCGCTGGTGGCCTCGATCCTTCGGGCGATTCTTCTTTCCTCTGGCTGCAGTTGCCATAACATCTGTCCTAGAGACATCGTTGATATTCCAACTATTTTCCGAGCTTTCGACCATAGAAACGTTGGTCATCATCAGGTAAAGCATGCCTTGTAGTCAAGAGCTTAAATAGCTATCTGAGTGGATCTTGCTCCTGGTTGGTCTAAAGTTCTGACTCGCCCGAAGGATCGAGGCCACCAGCGCAAAGCTAGTGAGTGCAGAAGCTGCTGCAAATTTCAACCACATATGTTTAAGAGAAGACCTGCTGCCAATGTATTCATATATATATATATATATATATATATATATATATATATATACAATCTTTATAAATAAAATAATGATTTTGTCTGTACATTGCTCAGAACTGACTCATTTCAAGTTTTCTTTACGTTTCATACATTGGAGAAACCGAATCCACCCTTAGAAAAATTTCTGTCGGTTTGTCGGTTTGTCGGTTTGTCCGCAAAACTTTGTCACAGGTAAACTCAGCTACCATAAGACATATAAAGCTGAAACTTTTACAGTAGATTTGTGTAGGTCTAACTTAAAATATAGGCTATGAATTGATTGGAAATTCAACGTAGAAGTGAAGTTATGGACGTTTAACGGAAAAATGTTTGTCACAAGTAAACTCAGCCACCATAAGACATAGCAAGCTGAAACATTGACACTGGATTTGTGTGGGCCTAACTTAAAATATGGGCTCTAACTAGATTATTAATTCAATACAGAAGCGAAGTTATGGGGCTTTTAGCTGTATTTTCCTAACTTCACAGACAAGTTTGTTTTGAAAATACACAGGTGTGGCAAGTAGGTATTGTTAGTTGATTTTAATTTCAATTGAGCATATGAATATATTGCGTATTTGACATCATTGAAATGGTGTTTCACAGAGTTAAGGATGTACTATCTATTGAGAATAAATCTTTTGTAAACGAGCAATTCTCAGCCCTTAATATGAACAGGCATGAGAAATCAACAAACAAGTTCTTACGCTATATGAAACCGAGGAAAGAACTTACAAGTCAGTAAAGAAATTGGATTAGTGATGAAGAAGCAGTTCATTATCTAATTGAATTTATTGACTCTGAATTTATTTCTCCTGGACTGCCTGCTCATGAGTAAAAACTTAAAGTAGGAGAACCAATCATGCTGCAATTTAGTAGCAGTAACAAATTTCATGTTACGAAACATGAGTGCCCCAAAACTGTGCAACGGGACACGACTCTGAGTTCGTGCTCTACACAGGTATGCCATAGAGGCGGACATAATGACTGGATGTGGTATTGGGGAGTCTGTGTGTATACCACACATACCATTGATTCCGAGCCACTGTCTGTTTACGTTGAAATTATTGCAAAGTCCGGTCAGAGTCTATTTCGCAATGACGTTAACTAAGTCGCAAAGGGAGACTTTATCTAACGCAGGAATTCAAGTTAGCAAAACCAAGTTTTTCTCACGTGGTCAACTGTAGTTTACTTGCTCAATAGTCAGAGGTTTCAACTGATTGTTCCTCCATGAACCTGAAGGACAGACAGCTAATGTAGTGTATACAGAGGCATTTGTTTAACACTGTACTAATAATGGTGTTTTCTACTATTCTACAATTTCTTATTATAGTATTAGTATAATACTATAATTGATATTTTGGAATACCAAGTATAATAGAATTTTTGATTCCGTCAAAGACGGGTACATTTGCTAGTATATACATAAATGTATAAGCTAAAGTATTTTGAAATGAATGAATGATGGCAAAGTGTGTTGTTGGCATAGCAGAGTGGATCTAAAGAGCAGCCGGTGAATAGCATTGGTAATGATGTTACAATGGCCACACGTGCTTCGTAAGTCAAGTCTGATTGGGCTAATCATATTGAGATTATATCCCAGGTCGCACTGCGCGCCAATGGCATGAGTGCTCAGCCTTTGCAGCACTAAGTCTTAATTGAGAGCCACTACAGCTTCCCTTTTACCCTAATCTATCCAGTTATCTACCACCCTCATCCCCGCGTTAGCTTGTCTATTACTCTTGACCTAGGTACCGTTATGCGGAGTAACTGTCAGAATTCGTGCTTAGCATTGCATTGCTTGAAGTGCCCTCGGGTACCTCCATGCTTTCAATGGAGGTGGCTAAAGGGTAACTTGTCAACAAGGCGGCCTTAGTCTTGACTAAGTGGTTATGGCACAAAATGCCGAGGAACGCGAAAATCAAAACTGGCCCTCATCCCCGCAGTCTTTTGCTTCTTTCAATAGATTAATACAGTACAGATAGTACTGTACAGTACAATAAAATAGTATAAATTGCCCCAGCAAACTTCGTACGGTGAATGTCGTGTTTCCTTCAACTAAACTTAATTTGATATTTGATTATTAATATAATAGCTAACCCGACAGACTCTATACTGCCATACCTATAACAGACGTATTCAATTCGACAGAAATAAAACCTGATATAAAAAATCTGTAGTGGCCTACACTCAACTTTATTATAAGTAAGCACAATATAAAACTTCGTACGGTGCATGTCGTGTTTCCTTCAGCTAAACTTAATTTGATATTTGATTATTAATATAATAGCTAACCCGACAGACTCTATACTGCCATACCTATAACAGACGTATTCAATTCGACAGAAATAAAACCTGATATAAAAAATCTATAGTGTCCTGCACTCAACTTTATTATAAGTAAGCAGAATATAAAACTTCGTACGGTGAATGTCGTGTTTCCTTCAGCTAAACTTAATTTGATATTTGATTATTAATATAATAGCTAACCCGACAGACTCTATACTTCCATACCTATAACAGACATATTCAATTCGAACAGAAATAAAACCTGATATAAAAAATCTGTAGTGGCCTACACTCAACTTTATTATAAGTAAGCAGAATATAAAACTCGTTAACAAACAAACTGATGTTTTATTCGATTAGTCAAACAGTTCGCTCCATAACCATCTATCACACCATAGAATGCATCAGAAAATATATGTTTGATTGGGGTTAACTTTTCATAAATACCGATCAAACCCCTAGACAATGGTTCAATATGATGAATTTCTTGAGTTACTCAGAAAATACAATATTGTCATTAAGTTAATTTTGCAAAGTAAAATACTACATTTGCCATCCTGATAAAGAGATGTGGGTTTTCAGAATAATAGAAAGGACACCCGACTGAACAGAAATACTGAATCCGTTTTACAATCTAAAAATTAATTTTCAAAAATTAAAAAACTAGTATCAATAATTCTATCGAATAAATGGAAAGGATATTTGGTACAGGAACTCCTTTTCATATATATACGGGTTCAAAATTCAAGAAGAGTAACACATAGAGTAAGGAAACACACTTACGGACTCAAATTTTCGGGTAATCCGTCTTCAGGAAAAGATATATATATATATATATCGTTCCTGTGTTACAGTTTTTCCTGTGTTACACACACTAAAAAGACTCACAACGGTATTACGACATTCGTCGTCATCGGGCAGATGTAGTCCTTTTGAGTAGCAGAAGCCAACTGTATATATAATATATATCAATGATCAAACCACAATAAGAAATGGGAAAACAAGACTAAGATCTTTCAACCGTAACAAGCGGTCTTCGTCAAAATCCAACTGAGTTGGGTTTTTGACTCTGACGAAGACCGCTTGTTACGGTTGAAAGATCTTAGTCTTGTTTTCCCATTTCTTATTGTGGTTTGATCATTTGATTGCTATTTCACGTGTTTATGTGAAATCTTTTTATATAATATATATACTGAAACAATCAAAGGAAATTGTTGTGGATTAAAATTAAAACACTAATATAATGAACAGAAAATTCTTTGTAATGAGTCATATATATTTCAAAGAAATTGGTTCTATAAGAAATTCAAATGTGTTTTTTATTTCTTGCATTTATTAAAGGCTGGGCTATATTTTTTTAAAATATTAAAAATAGGGGGTCATGCTTATTTGTTGGCGTCCATCTTTCACTTTGGCCTACCTGAAAAATTTTTGAAATCAATGTGACCCGCGAGACAAAAAGTTTGCTCACCCTTGGGTTAGCAATTAAAAAAAAAACACGATTGACTTGAAAATAGTACTCTATTATCTGTTGTGGCCTTTGAGCAACTATATGAGAATAACAATATGTTACTAATATCGTATAAAGGTTTTTTCTTTAACATCTTTATTTGCATATATATAACTACGCATATTCTGCGTAACAAACATATGTAGTAAGAGATTAAACAATAACTTCGATGCATGTGAGCAAAGAATGAAACCCATTGGTTCAACTTTTCACTTTGTTAACGTACTCGTATAAAGGTAAATTCGAAATCTGTAATAATTTTATAGGAAATAAAATTTGTGGATTTAAAGTTAGCGATGAGATAAATAAGGTAGAAACTATGTGTCCATGACTGGATAGTTTGAGATGTGCTTGAGAATCAGTTAAATGGAAAATATGTAGCAAGTAAGATGTTTTCAAGATTCTTAAGCGTTTGTCATATTTCATATAGATAAAACGTAAAGTGGACTTTCTGTTTGAGATATGTAGAGAGTTACGTGAGTAATTGAATGGTGGATGTAAAAGCGGTTAAGTTTTGAACTGCTTACGGGGGTGTATGGGGGGGGGGGGGGGGGGCGAAGAATGACAGGAGCAGATTGGTGTAGCCTGATAGATATCAGTTTTGTCTGGGCAGATAGGGCTCCGGCATGGTCCATAAATCAGAGCACGCACATCCGCTGATACCGACCTTCGTGCCTTCCTATACACCAATATCACCCTCTCCTATTTCTTTCACCATTTTTTTTTTCTCCTCCTCTGCTTATTTACACTGTTTTATCTTAAAGGTTTAACACCCCAATTGAAAATCCAAATAAACGGTAGTTCAATTTATTCGAAAATTACTATTTTATAATTCTACTCAGTTAAGTTTGCAGTAATTTGAGTAAAAACATTAACAGTTTCCTGTTTTCTTTGGAGATAAAAGTGATTAAGCGTCGTTAAGCAAAGATTTACCAAGTTTCATAGCTCATTCTAACATAAATGATCATTTTCCTAATCTATGAATATTTGTTTTTAATTAGTAAGACAGCTAAAGTAATGAGTAAACATTTCAAAGTAAAACCACAACTGAATTAAGATTTCCAAATTACGTAAACAGTAATTGAAAAAAAAAAAGTTTGATCTATTAAATACTGTTTCTCAGATATAAGTGAAACAGAGTTTTTTTTTTTTTTTTTTTATTTATTCCTTATGAGTAAACTTGCCAACTCTAAAACAGAACCAAGATTCCATCTTTTATGCCAAAATATGTCGACACAGCAATGTAAAGTTACTGTTGATCAAATTGGTTTTAAAATCATGTTTTATTAGTGGTTAATTTTATTTCTGTTCTAACTAAGGGGTCGTAAATAACTCTGGGCGTCAAAAATGTGATCGCGATGTAAAAAAGGTTGAACCCATGGTGTTACTTTTTACAGATATCTATTAATATTGATAAAGGTATCGACAGTGAAGTCCAAACAAAATAAAATTCTATCAGGACTCTTATCAGTTTTTCAGTTTCAAATTAAACTCTCATATAAACTTTGAAACAGAATATCTAAGTATTACATTACAGATTATTTTACAAAGAAAACACCAACTTGGATTCAAACTAGACAAATGTTATTTAAATCCACGAAATGTTTTCTTTGTAAAAAATAATCTCTAATACTGTTTTTTTGTTTTAAAATGTTTACTTCTGTCTAAAAATAGGTTTTAAATAAAAACCGAAACGTTGACAATGAGAGTTTAATTTGGACCTGAAGAACTGACCGAGTTTTTCTGATAAACTTTTATTTTGATATCTATTAATTTATACAATAAATGAATGTTTTTTGGTTACGTGTTTGCTTTCAGTGGTCACATGTACGTGTATGTCCTCCGCTTTGATTGCTGCTATTTTAAAATAGAAAATATGGCTCATTTGTTAATTGGCACTCTTTTCTGTTAAAGATAAGAGCCAAACCACAAGGTTAATTCTAAATCAAAGGTCCTAGATTTTGTCTAAACAAGTTTACAAGAATTCTTTAAGATTATCTTCCTTCCGGCATGATTTTCAATAGCCCAAGTAAAAGATACAAGGTCATGACTAGCGTTGCAGTTGGAATTAAATTCAACATTTGAAAAATTTGTAAATTATAAGCTGAAGGAAGCTGTAAAACACATGTTGACTCTGACTTTTAGTCGTAATAGTAAATATGTTTTATTATTTTATTCATATATTGTACTTAATTTTATTTGTTTAGCAGATTTGTCTCCGCTTTTTATATGAGTTAAATTATACCATCTTATCCCTGAGGGATAAACATTTTTTTCCTCTGTGGTATGGATGTGTCACCTTGTAGATCTATGGTCACTTAATCCCTATTACGTATTGTGAGTGCGTCAAATAACCCTAATATACATATAAGAAATATTTAAGAATTTTTAGATTACAAAAGTCGGAAGAGGTTTTTTGAAAATATTTCCAGTCTGGCATTTATCACCAGGATCTTTGCATTAAAGCTAAAATATTCAATATAATTCTGCTTAGGGCCAGGTTAGCTCAGTGGTTAACGTACTCGCCCTTGGGCTGGGAGTCTGGGGTTCGATCCCCACCTGAGCCCTCGATTTATTCACGCGAGAGGTGAATAAATAAGAGTATAGTACGTTGTTCCTCGGAGAGGACGTTAAGCCGTTAAACCCAATCAGTTGGGTTTTTGACTCTCACGAAGACCGCTTGTTACGGTTGAAAGATCTTAGTCGTGTTTTCCTATTTCTTATTGTGGTTTGATCATTGATTGTTATTTCACAAGTTTATGTGAAATCTTTTTATATAATATTATATATTATTTATTATTGATTGTTATTTCACGTGTTTATGTGAAATCTTTATATATATATATATATATATATATATAATATCGGTAAATTTTAGAAATTGTTTCTGGTAATAAATGTCTAGTTAATATTGTTGTTGGTTACGTGAATTATAAGAGAAGAAAAGCGAGCTAGCGAGGCCGACACTAGCATTAGTCCCGGCTGCACTTCTGTAGATATATTCATCCCACCTGACTAACTGTTCTCTTTAAACAGAAGCTGTGTAACTAACTTTCTGTCAAGTGCCTCAAGCTTTAAGCAAAGTTTTACTCTCAAGTGCATCCTTCACAGTGAACTTGATCCTCTTTACAACTCGAGAACAGGTTTAACAAAAAAAAAAAAACGACTTTTACTAATTGGCAATTAAACAGTTTTGAAAAATTTAAATTCACTTGATAATAGATAATATTTACCTTTCATTGGAGACAAAAGCTTAGAAAAGTAAAATAATAAGATAAATATTAAGTGAAAATTTTGTTTTCAGCCCCAACTTTTGTCGGATGAGAAAAATTAAAACCTACAGCATAGCTGCAGGTTCTTTTGACGCCATTCATTTTCATAACCCAAGTATTACTCCACCGGATTGATTTTTCTTTATAAGATAAAAGAAAAAAATTAATTTTTCAAATATTTACTACAACTTTTAATAATCAACGAGTTGAGAATGGGAGTGCAAACTGTTCACAAACAATAAAAATGATTTGTCATTGTTTTTTTCAATTGTCTATGTCTCTTAAATTTAAAACTACAAAAAATAAGATATATATATAGCTAGAGTATATATATATATATATATATATATATAGAGAGAGAGAGAGAGAGTGTTAGCTTCAGTTACTCAAAGAGACTACTTCTGCCCCTTGACGACGAATTTCGAAATATCGTAGTGGGTCTTTAGTGCGTGTTTTTACCTTTTTTTCTCTTTCCTTTGTCAACTATATATATATATTTATATATATATATATATATATATATATATATATATATATATAGAAAAATCTATCTTTATATATATATAGAAAAAGTATATATATATATATATATATATATATATATATATACTTTTTCGTTACAAATAAGATACGAAATGGGCAAATTTCTCTAGTTTTCTTTTTCTACATTGACCTATATATATATTATTATATATATATATATATATATATATATATATATATATATAAAGATTTCACATAAACACGTGAAATAACAATCAATGATGAAACCACAATATGAAATGTGAAAACAAGACTAAGATCTTTCAACCGTAACAAGCGATCTTCCTCACAGTCAAAAACCAAACTGACTCAGTTGGGTTTTTTGACTCTGACGAAGACTGCTTGTTACGTTTGAATGATCTTAGTCTTGTTTTCCCATTTCATATTGTGGTTTGATCATTGATTGTTATTTTGCATGAAATCTTTTTATATTATATATTAGTTTAAAATCGATTAAGAGTAACACACAGAGTAAAGAAACACAATAGAATTATTATTAATAATATCCGTCATACGTTGTATAATCTCTTTTTTTAAAAGAAATAAGTAAGCAGATCAAGACTCCTTCAAGTTTAGGAACATTAAATGCAGACAGGGATACCACCAATCTGAAGACTTCAATCAGCCAAGTTAACTTGTTATTAAGTTGTTTTTTTTTTGTTGTTTCATTTAGCTCTCTGATGATGTTGTGACGAAGGGCCTTAGAACATTTTAATTCTTATATATTGTTTATTGTCGTATTTAATTTATATATATATATATTAGTGTACTTCGGTAGCAGTCCTTCTTTTATACATGATTGGTTATACACGACTGAATATTGTTGGTCGATAATATTCAGTCGTGTATAACCAATCATGTATATATATATATATATATATATATATATATATATATATAATATATATGTTTCACGATGAATCACAAACACAGAACTAAGGAACAAACACACTTACTGTCTCTAATTTTCGGTTGAACCGTCATCAGGAGAGTTGAGATAGGGACACTAAGCGCACTTGTGAAGCGACGGTTGGAGACCAACAGTGTTGTCACACGCTTGCCCAGTTCAAGTCAAGTATGAAAAATTAACTAGAAATAACCGAAGAGCTAAGAAATAGAGAGTGAAAATGAAGAAAATGAGAAAATATAAATAATAAAAACTTAAAAAAAAAATAATGAAAGAAATTAAGAGAAAAATAATTGAAACAAAATAAAATCCAGGAATATAAATAATAAATACTTAAATAATAATAATGAGGATGATTAGAATAAAGTAATGTTATATATATAATAATTCCAAAAAAAAATAATATAAGATATATCTATACAAAATAGTTGAAAGTAAAATAATATAAATAAATAAATAACATTTCTAACCATTTGAAACAGCCCATAAATGTTTTGATGTCAAGGCGTTCAGACGTCTTCCTCTAAAAAAGGAAAAATTGACTGATCGCCATTTTAGGGCCTTGGTGCTTAATAGTTTAAATAAGATACTGGTTATATTTACAACACTCTAAAGCAGTGTTTCCCAAACTTTTTCGAGCACCGCCTCCTTGGGTCTGTAAACCTATACTCAACACTCCTCAATAATCAGAATCTTAGACTAAATAACGAAATGAGTAACATTTTAATAATTAAATTAATATAATGACTAATCAAACATTTATTTATAATCCAATATATGTATTGTTTCATAGCATATTTAAGCAAAAGAATTAATACACAATGAAAGAAACTTAGATGAGAACATACTTCTAACATAAAAATAAATTATCATAACAAATAATTTTAAGAAACCTTTTCCTTGAAGTTTACATGTGGTGTTTTCACTTAAATTTAGAAATTATATTGCATGAACATTTTCAATTTATGGAAATAGAATCCCTAACTCCTTTTTGCATTAGCGCCCTCCGATATCAAAGCACCGCCCCCCTGTGGGGGCGGTACCGCCCACTTTGGGAAACACTGCTCTAAAGAAAAAGTGAATCGAATATTTATTTATTTTAGCTAATTTAACTAAAGTGTTGAGTAAAGAAGGATTATTGATTATAAGCAGGCCGAAGCTGTCTTGAAGGACGGCTCCAGTGCAGGCATACACCTCCACAGCACAATGCTTTAATGCTCACTGACAAGCCTGTAATTGGCAGCTCCCGTATTCACTCCACTATGCTCTCGAATCAACTTCAATCATCTAGCAATCCATCCTTCGCTTTACTCATTATTAAATTAATTAATAATAACCGTCTTTATTTATACCATATGATAGGATAAGCAAATTACTTTATATATATATATAAATGATCAAACCACAATAAGAAAATGGAAAAACAAGACTAAGATCTTTCAACCATAACAAGCAGTCTTTGTCAGAGTCAAAACCCAGAGTCAGTTGGGTTTTTGACTCTGACGAAGACCGCTTGTTACGGTTGAAAGATCTTAGTCTTTTTTTCCCATTTCCTATTGTGGTTTGATCATTGAGATATATATATATATATATATATATATATATAACAGTTCAAAATTGATGATAGGTAGCACACAAAGTAAAGAAACACACACATACACATACATATATATTCGTAAATTTTGGTTCGAAAACAGAGAAGTTAAAAACAGACATTTACAGTCTTCAATTTTCGGCTTGAACCGTTGGAGACCAATCTCCAACCGTCTCTGTACCAGTGGCGCTTTGTTTCCCTCTCTTATCTCTCTTGAAGACGATTCAAACCGAAAATTGGAGACTGTAGAAGTGTGTTTTTAATATATATATTTCACTTACTACTTAAACGGAAAGACGATCCAAACTGGACACAATATGAGTTTAAAATCGAAGAAGAGTAACACACAGAGTAAAGAAGGACGAAATGATAACCATATGTATATATGAAACTTGTGATGTTATCTTAATATTGTAGTCGTAGGTTTGGTATAAATTATCAATATCTTATGCAACCATAGTAAGAAACACGTCTGAATATTGTGAGATTTTGTTTTTTTGCCTAACTATTAGTGTTTAGGTGGTTGCAGGGTTGAAAATGCTCAAACCATTCATCTCTGGTAGTACAACGGGACAGTAAAGTAGCAAAACACACCCCACGCTATCCACCCACTAGCCACTTCAGGCCAGTAACTCCTACGCTATAGGACTAGCAACCATGCAACTCTTACTTTAAACACTCTTCAAATAATATTCTTATAGCCATATTTTTATACATACCCTGAAGATGACTGAATGCCAGTTGAATCTAGTCGGGGGTCCACCCTGAAAAATATTTTTCAACTTTTAAATAAAGAAAAAAAAAGAAATTATTTATAAAAGTAGAAAATTTATTAAGTGAAATATGGTCGACTATTTAATAAAATATCTCTAAACAAAGTAATATTTCCAAATTTTTGAAATGTATATAGTAGTATACTATTTTTCTTTTTTTCGAGTTTTGGTTTAGTTTCAAGTAATACAACACATGTAAGCCGACGTTTCGTTTATGTTTCGTCTATGTTTCGTCAATATGTCGTTCATGTTTCTTTTTTATTTCGTCTGTATTTCATCTATGTTTCGTCTATGTTTCGTCTATATTTCGTCTATGCTTCGTCAATAAGTCCTTCATGTTCCTTTTTTATTTCGTCTGTATTTCATCTATGTTTCGTCTATGTTTCGTCTATATTTCGTCTATGCTTCGTCAATATGTCGTTCATGTTTCTTTTTTATTTCGTCTGTATTTCATCTATGTTTCGTCTATATTTCGTCTATGTTTCGTCAATATGTCGTTCATGTTTCTTTTTTATTTCGTCTGTATTTCATCTATGTTTCGTCTTTATTTCGTCATGTGTCGTTTATATTTCGTTTATGTTTTGTCTCTATTTCGTCTATAATTAATCTATGTTTCGTTTTTATTTCGTGTATATTTCATCTATGTTTTGTGTATGTTTCGTTTATATTTTGTCTATGTTTCGTCATGTGTCGTTTATATTTCGTTTATGTTTTGTCTCTACTTCGTCTATAATTAATCTATGTTTCGTTTTTATTTCGTGTATATTTCATCTATGTTTTGTGTATGTTTCGTTTATATTTTGTCTATGTTTCGTCATGTGTCGTTTATATTTCGTTTATGTTTTACCTCTACTTCGTCTATAATTAATCTATGTTTCGTTTTTATTTCGTGTATATTTCATCTATGTTTTGTGTATGTTTCGTTTATATTTTGTCTGTTTCGTCTATGTCTCGTTTATATTACGTCTATGTGTCGTCTATGTTTCGTCAGCTTAAAAGTGTTATATTGTTTGAAGCTATACCAAACCTCGATAAAAAAGGAAAATAGTGTTAAATATATGTGGTCGAGATGAAGAAACATATTAATATAGACAGGCAGCAGATTTTCTTACAGTCAAATTCTGTTAACATACACAGCAGCTTCCGCGTTCACGACTTTTTTGTTGATGCATTCTAGCTATCTTTAGTTTATTGTTTTAATCAGTTCCTCTTGACCAGACGATATATATATATATAATATACATATAACAATGAAATCATCACTAAATTTACCAAGAAACTATATCTTATAACACTGTAGCTAAACTTTAAAGAGCCATAAATAAACTTTTAAACACTATAACTAATCTAAACACAATCTTTTAACCTCCGCATATGTCATCATCAGATTTTCGATAAAATGATTTCACAATAAATACGTGAAATAAATATCAAAGTCTAAACCACTGAGAGAAATAAAAAAAAAAATATTCCTGAGATCTCAATCATTTTTCGGATTCCTTTCTCTGGTTTAGACATAACTGTTAAAAAGAACGGTTCAATTGAAAATGAGAATAAACGAGGTTTATATATACAAACAAATATGTAAATAATATATAAGTTATTATATAATGATGAAAGTCTACAGAACATTTTAAAATTCAGATCAAAAACTACGAGAATGGTTTCAAAGTTTCTGATTACTTTTACTAATATTATATATCAACTTGCAAACCTCATATAAATGTTAATGAGAAAGCATTTCTGAGTTTTTCTCTGAGTTTAAGCGTAATAGAAAATATTATTCTTATTCAATGAATATAATTTTGTTTAGTTCTCATATTGTTACCAAATTATTACTTTATTTATGTATTACTCCACACATTGGAATAATCTATGGCTGTTATTGGGTATATTTGTTGATTGATGTGCATTTTTCGTTTCCTCTGTGATATAGGCCTATGAAAAAGGGTTTGAATATAAAAATTGAAACTTCCGAATCGGAAAGTTGGATTTGGAAAACTGACCTATCCCGATTTATTGTTAGTGCTATTTTATCTCATGGTCGATATATATTTCAATAGTCATATATATATGTATATAGCACAGAAAAGGGTTACTAGCTGTTGCGTCTACAACGTGCTTGGTCTCCCTTTCTCTTTTCTCCTGAAGATGGATTGCCCGAAAATTTGAGTTTGTAAGTGTTTCTTTACCTTGTGTGCTATCCTCAATTTTGAACTGTTATATATATAATATATCAAAGATCAAACCACAATATGAAATGGGAAAACAAGGCTAAAATCTTTCAACCGTAACCTGCAGTCTTCCTCACAGTCAAAAACCCAACTGACTTAAAATATATATATATATTATATATATACACGAGTTCAAAATTCAAGAAGAGTAACACACAGAGTAAGGAAACACACTTACAGACTCAAATTTTCGGGTAATCCGTCTTCAGGAAGAAAAGAGAAAGGGTGACCAAGCACGTTGTAGACGCAACGGCAAGTAAGTAAGTAAGTGGGTTACTTGCCGTTGCGTCTACAACGTGCTTGGTCACCCTTTCTTTTTTCTCCTGAAGATGGATTACCCGAAAATTTGAGTCTGTAAGTGTGTTTCCTTACACTGTGCGTTACTCTTCTTGAATTTTGAACTGGTAATGTGTCCAGTTTGGATCGTGTTTCGTTTAATTAGGTGGATATATATAAAAAGAAAGATCTTAATATATATAAATATATAGTTTATAGTCTATAGTGTTTTGGCGGTTTTTTCCGTAGATTATTCTTTTCTTAACCTCTTGTCTTGTAATTTTATATTTATAAGTCAGAATTGAAATGGACGACGAGGTTAAGAAATTCTTATTATTTTGCTGTTCCGTATTTTTCTTTCTGTCTCCTCGTGGTTTTTCTTACATCCGACTCACTCTTCAACGGTATTCAGTACGTAGATTTCTTTAGTTAGCTCTCGTCTCTTAACATCATATCACTATTGCCTTCTTTTTCTTCCGACCAACAGTATAGTGTAAACAATAAAATATATGTTTATACTGGGATGTTATTTGAATGTTTGTCTTTAGTTTGTTGTTTCAATCTGTTTCTCTTTACCCAATCACATACAATGCAAGGAAATATATACATCTCTCAAGGAAACCATCACTAAATGTAGTAATAGTAAAAGAATTATTTTTGATCTTATAAAAATTTTTAGAAAAGAATTTTGACTGTACTAACATAGAAAATTGAGTACTTATTATAAGCCAGCTAGTGAAATTTCTATCAAATCATAACTACAGATTCACTAATTATAGTCATCCCATACAAAACAGAATTATTCCTCAGAAATTCGTTTCAACGAAAATCCTAAGTTTTTAAGAGAACATAAAGATATTTGGATTATAAAACTGATAAATTAGTCACCACAGTAATAGTTTTTTTAACCGCTTGTTACAGTTGAAAGATCTTAGTCTTTTTTCCCTTTTCATATTGTAGTTTGTGTGGTTTATATATATATATATATAAACCAATGATCAAACCACAATAAGAAATTGGAAAACAAGACTAAGATCTTTCAACCGTAACAAGCGGTCTTCGTCAGAGTCAAAAACCCAACTGAACAGGGTTTTTGACTCTGACGAAGACCACTTGTTACGGTTGAAAGATCTTAGTCTTGTTTTCCCATTTCTTATTGTGGTTTGATCATTGATTGTTATTTCAATGTTTATGTGAAAGCTTTATATATATATATATATATATATATATATATATATAATATATAGTTCAATATAAACAAAGAAACATAGAGAAATCAGAAGAACACACTTACAGTCTCTAATTTTCGGTTTGAACCGTCTTCAGGAGAGATAAGAGAGGGAAACCAAGCGCACTGGATCAGAGACGGTTGGAGACCCTCTGAATATATATATATATATATATATTCACTGATAAAACGAAATACGATCCAAACTGGACACAATACGAGTTCGAGATTAACAAAGAGCAACACACAAAGTAGGGAAACACACTTACAGACTCAAATTTTCGGGTAATCCGTCTTCAGGAGAAAAGAGAATGGGAGACCAAGCACGTTGTGGACGCAACGGCAAGTAACCACACTACGGCAAGTAACTTGCCGTTGCGCCTACAACGTGCTTGGTCTCCCATTCTCTTTTCTCCTGAAGACGGATTACCCGAAAATTTGAGTCTGTAAGTGTGTTTCCCTACTTTGTGTGTTGCTCTTTGTTAATCTCGAACTCGTATATATATATATATATATATATATATATATTTAAAAGATATTTCACACAAACACGTGAAACAACAATCAATGATAAAACCACAATATGAAATGGGAAAACAATCAAACCACTACTGTGTTTGAATATACTTATATATTCGGTTGAACCGTTATCAGGAGAGTTGAGATAGGGACACCAAGCGCACTTGTGAAGCGACAGTTGGAGACCAACTCCATAAGTGTGTTTGTTCCTTTGTTCTGTGTTTGTAATTTACCGTGAAACGTATATATATAGTTCAGTGTAGAAAAAGAAACATAGAGAAATCAAAAGCACACAGTGTGTGCTTTTGATTTCTCTAGATTTCTTTATGTTTCTTTTTCTACATTGAGCTATATTTGTCCGTTTCGGATCGTATTTCCAACGAAAAAGTGTATATATATATATATATTTGATTTAGTTGCAAATTCAATAATATGAACACTAACTTTAACTGTTAGGGATCAGCTAAAGTGGATACATACATTTAAATCAACTAGGAAAGAGCAAAACTTTCGGTTTAAGCCTGGATTTTGTGAAGCGCAACTGCTAACTTTAGAAGAAACTCTTAAGTCTTCCCTCTACACAGACTAACAATGTCATTTAACAGTCATGCTTCTCATTGCAGGCAACTCTTTCTCTTTCATCACAAACATCTTCCTCTGTCTTTCAAAATAATAACATTGTTTTATAAAAATAAATTCCTATTTACTGGTTTTAAAGAACTAATTTTATATACTATTTATTTTGTAAAATAAACTCACTGTAAAATTACATATATATATATATATATATATATATATATATATATATAAAGATTTCACATAAACACGTGAAACAACAATCAATGATCAAACCACAATAAGAAATGGGAAAACAAGACTATGATCTTTCAATCGTAACAAGCGGTCTTCGTCAGTTGGGTTTTTGACTCTGACGAAGACCGCTTGTTACGGTTGAAAGATCTTAATATATATATATATACCACAATTAAAAGAAACGGTCCAGCGGACTTTTTTAAAATAAAATAAATTGAAAACGAAGGAAACACACAGAAAGACACAGACATAACTCACATCGAAACATCGATGTGAGTTATGTCTGTGTCTTTCTGTGTGTTTCCTTCGTTTTCAATTTATTTTATTTTATTATATATATATATATATATGATGTAATTTTTTTGAGGGTTGAGGCCCAATGATTTTAAACTAGTCCTTTTGCCGACGTTTCAATATGTATTTATGTCATCTTCAGGGCTACAACATGATTGTTTTACAATTAGCACTACTATTACTACTATTGAAGACATATAAAGTCAAAACAGGTTAGAGGTGGTTAGAAATGGTTAAAGGAATATAATGAGACAATAGGATCAAATAAGATGCTTCCTTGAGGTAGAGGTACTGCCTGCCTTAAGTCAAGCATTTTCCTTGTGTATTTATGTCATATCAATAAGATGTAAATATTACACACATACGTGTTGTGTAATACATTACTAAAAACAATAGAAAAGAAGACTTATATGTTTATTACATTAAAGTGTCCTCAACCATCATATTGGAAACATACACGGAGATGGGGAACAAGCACGCGATATTTGCACGCACTCAGTAAGTGATTACGCAATCTGGAGGGAGGCTCAGGCTGTCCATGCCCCACCTCTCGTCTCTGAAGAAGACTCCGTTTATTTAAGCAAAAAATATAAGATTTTCTGCGAATTTTATTATAAAAATGGTCAAAATACATTAAAAACCACAAAAAAAATCATAGTCGAGAGGACAAAAATTAATACTTGTGTTATTTTATTATTTCGTTTCTTTTTGCTGTCATGATGAGAAAGCACAGCCTCCTCTGACTGCACGTCACTAAAATATAACTTCCTATTCACCTCGCTATGCTATGGACCAAAGAGACCTGCTTACAATCGCCTTCCAAAACTTGATATAAATAACTTCTTATATACTATAATAACTAAATATTTGTTTTGGAGTAATGAATCACCTGCCCTAATTTGTCGGATTTGTTTGCATTTATTTAAAGTATTTGTTTACTTTGACTTGGAATTTTTTTAATTGAAATAAAAATTAAATACAGTAGAAGTCCATTAGTCCGGCATCCAACAGTCCGGAATGCCCGATAATCCGGCATCGCTTCGGAAAATTGTAAAAATTTTGGTTTTCTCCAAAAGTGTGTCTTTAAAGCAAATAAAAACACTCTAGAGCTGTTCAGAAGTTTTCGGGATCGTTCGGAAGCACTCGGTATTGTTCGGAATACCGAACTCCAGCACTGCAAAAATGCTGGAGAAAACTTTGGCCAGCTGCAAACCATGCATCTGAACTAACTCTACAGACTGATGAGGAAGAAAACCATCAAGACACTCTGACCCAAAGTTTTGGATGTCGTTAGAAGTGCTGACAATCCCTTGAAAAACCTGCCTGAAGATGAGGTAGAGGAGTGGCGTCTAATCGACGAGAATGAACCTGTTGAACAAGAGGACATTATCAACATTGTAGTAAACCCTAAGCCTACTCAAAACCTTGAATAAAGTGACTCAGATGCCGAAACGGAAGAAAAAGAAAAATCAGCTGGGCAGAAGCTGCAGAATCACTAAATAAATTTATCTCTTTTGTTGAGGCTAGTGATAGCTACAGTGCTTCAGAAATTATTGGTTTCTATATTATTAGAAATAAATTTTATACTGAACGCCAAAAATCAAGAAAACAAAAAGACACTCGTGACTTTTTTAAATCTAATTGAAATACGTTTTAAAGTACGTGTACATACATTATATGAAATGTAAAATAAACTTTGTTGTATGTATGTGCATATTGTATTTGTAGTTTATATGAACTATAATTATATGAACAATTATTAACCTAATTGTTCTTATAATTACTGCCCGATAGACCGGAATCTTCGGTAGTCCGGCACCGAGCCGGTTCCGAACGTGCCGGATTATCGGACTTCTACTGTATGTACATATTGTTAATACCACTGAGGTTAGTATGATTTATATTAGAAATAGGTAAAAACCGTCATACCTCGTAAAATGATCATGGAGTTGGAGCGCTTTCGGACGTTGTCCATCTTCGATCACAACAAACCTACTGTAGGTTTGACGATTACGAGGTATAAAGGTTTTACCTATTTCTAATATGAAATAAAATTGTTATTTAAAAGTTTATTAAAAAAAAGAATTTCAATGTTCTAATGAGTTAAGATAATATATTAGAAGAATAAAATTTTTAAATGTACAAAAATTAATCCTAATTAAACATATATTTTCTGATGAATTCCATGGTACGATGGATGGTTGTCGAACAAGTGTTTGATTAGTCAAACAAAACAAGTTTATTATGTTTATTCATTATAAAATTGAGTGTAGGCCACTACAGATTTTTTATCTTAGTTTTGATTCTTGTTCGAATTGAATATTTATACATAAAGCAGTACAGCGTCTGTCGAGTTAGCTTTATGTTTAATTATTAAATACGAAATTAAGCTTATCTAAAGGTAACACGACATTCACTGACAGTTAAGTAAGTTCGCCGGGTCAGCTAGTTACACTTAAAGTTCAATGTAGGTGAGAAACACAGAGAAATTTAAAACACACACATTTATTCATTAGTTCACTGTCTTTCCATTTCGTTTTTATATTATTCTCATTTTTTTACTATCTAATATACTTTTCCATTATTTATTTCACTTTTTACTATATAATTATTTATTGATATCATTTTATGAAAATGATAAGTTTCATTTTATTGTATTATATTTTTATTAATACTTAGCCCTTAACTTTGATTTATGTATCATTTTCTTCTATTTTTCTTTTATTTATTACTTTTTCATATTCTCTATTCTGTAGTTAATTTTAAATTGATTCTTGTTTACCTTATTCTCTGTGACCGGGCGTGTATGTTGCCGCATACACGAAAATTATAGACTGTAAGTGTGTGCTTTTAATTTCTCTATTTTTCTTTTTCAACATTGAACTACATTTGTCCGTTTCGGATCGTATTTGTATCGAAAAAGTAATTATATTTAAACAAATTTTCATTCTAAAATAGTGAAGAAGAACACTATGTGTTCGAAACGCGTAGTTTATACTATTAAATTTCTCTATGTGGAGACTATTTCATTACCTTTTTGCCATCCACATATGAAAAACTAAATAACTAGATCCACTTTTTAACCACATCAAAACTGAAAACAAACTATACGTTCTGAACTATAGTTCTTATCAGAAAATGATCTTTTTTAAATTGACAATTAAAAATATACTCAGTTCTTATATTCTTCGCATTATCCTTTATTTAACTTAAGATTTTAAATTTAACCAAGTTGGCACAAAGCACTCAGTGTTATGAATACGAATCATATATTTTATCACTTCATTCAGTGTATGACGCAACTTAAAACAAAAGACAATTGTTTCAATGAAAAGTTTTGCGACGAAATGTAATATAATATATATTAGAAGTACCATAATTTATTCAGTCTTTATTTAAAATGTATTATTATTAATCTTTTAGTCCAGACTTTTGCAGTTTTCATTAAAGAATAATAAAACATAATATTACGAGTTACAATTTTATGATACCACACAATGATATTAGTGTAGCCATACCTGGTTTTGTATAGCTTAGTGCTTTAGGTTAGGTTAGGTTGCAGTGGCAGTCCCACAAGGGAACACACGTAGGCCGAGCATTGGCCCTTTGTGATACCACACAATGAAGATTGATTCTACAGTAGGAGTCCTAAATTTTGCCTAACTCAAATGTATTTAGAGTAGGGATCTTTAACGATTACCTGACATCGTACAGGCTCGGGACCGAAAGTTTAACGTCCTTCTCCGAGGGACGACGTGCTCAGATTTATTCACCTCCCGCGTGAATAAATCGAGGGCCAGGTGAGGATCGAACCCCTGTCCTATCAGTTCAGAGGCGAGCACGTAACCACTGAGCTAGCCTGGCCCCTTTAGTTTAGTGCTTTAATTATTATATTGTTTATTTTGGCCTACATTTTATCATTATCATAATGTGGCCTTCAGGTTAATATCAATACATTACTTATTACTTAGTTAAGTTTTGTATTCCTGCCTGCTCATTTGTAGGGCTAAGAATTGCTCATTCACAAAGCAAAGTATTCTGAATAGCTTATCTTGAACTTCGGGAAACACCTTGTCAATTATCTCTTGCTGTGAGCTTAAATGCAAATGGAATTGAAATCTACTAATAATACCTACTTGCTATACATGTATAATTTCAAAATAAATATATCTGTGAAGTTAGCCAAACACAGCTTAATAGTCCATAACTTCGCATCTATGATGAATTTTCAATCCATTCAAAGCTCAGGATTTTAAGTTAGATATACACAAACCTACTTTCAAAGTTTCAGCTTGCTATGTCTTATGGTGGCTGAGTTCACTTGTGACAAAATTTTATCCTTATAAGTCCATAACTTTGCTTTCTACGTTGAATTTCCAATCTATTCAAAGCTTATATTTTAAGTTAAGGAAACATAAATTTACTTTGAATATTTCAGCTTGCTATGTCTTATGGTGGCTGGGTTTACTTGTGATAAAATTTTGCAGATAAAACGACAAACCGGCAGACAGAAATTTTTTCTAAGGGTGGATTCCGTTTCTCCAATGTATGAAACGTAAAAAAATAACTTGAAATGAGTTAGTTCTAAGCAATGTACAGACAAAACTTTTCTTTTATTTATATAGATATGAGTCTCGGTGTATTCTGTTGTTACATTGTTCATATAGGATTTATTTTCCATTATTTTAAAGGACTTCCGGACTAAATGCTGACGCGTTTACTCAGTAAGTTTTATTCCATGTTTCTTCACAATGTGTTCTTTTTGAGATCCTATGATGAGATATAATCTCGAAACTTCTGTTTCTTGTCGAATCAATGTATTTAGAATTTACGAACTCACAGTTAGGTTTCAAAGTTTCCTGTTTGACAGTTACACTTGTCAACTAATACACCAGCACCTCATAAGGAGGAATTCTAAAATACCGAAGAATTTTTTCTTCGGTATTATAATATGAAATAGAAATATGAAATAATAGAAATAATATGAAATATGAAATAGATAAAAAGAAAGAACAAGTAGGTCGGTCATTTAACCAAACATGTATAAATGAGGGACTAGAGACAAACATGAACGAGAACTGCAAAAGTATTCGAGGCTCAAATCAAACTTGCAACTACTAATTTTGGTTTTATTGAAAACTTTTTCCTCATGCGAAAACTTAAATTTGTTTACTAACAAAAAAAAAGAAGAGGATTATTAGAGGACAAATAATATAAATAGTTAAAAAAAAAAAATTCATCAGACGTAAAACTTACATGGAAAAAATGATAACTATTCTATTTTCCTAATTCATAAACTATTATTTATGCAAATGTAAAAAGGTTTTCAAGTAAAATCTTTATTGACGTTGATAAGTTATTCTTTGTTCTTGGGTATCAATAAAGATAGTGTTTTTTGAGGAGATGTAGAGAGGATATGATTATCCAAAGTGGATGATCTGCTAAAGAAAGCCAGTGACGAGACAAATCATCGATGCTTCTTTATATATATATATATAAGTTAACCCGATAGACAGTCTCTGTCAATCCACTAAATTGGCCCGTAAAAAAAAACTCGAACCTCTCTGAGAGTCTTATTTTGTTTTCTTTTTGATTAAAAAACCAGTGAAATTCTTTATTCTCCATTCTCTCTCTTTCTCTCTCTCTCTCTCTCTCTCTCTCTCTCTCCCTCTCTCTCTCTCCCTCTCTATTCCATTTGCAAAATATATATAATGGATTCTTTTTGCAAATTTATTTCTTTGTATCAACTATAGAAAAGCCAATTATCCTGGAATTGACAAGCTTTCGATCCAGAAATGTGAAACTATACATATGACTCTCTATATGTCCATGTAATCTATTTTGTTAGTAGGAGAGTGCCTCTAATTATGTTTCAAAGAAGAATTTGATTGGTCCTTCTTGTTATGTATGAAATAAATTGTACTTTTTTTTTAAAAAAAAAAATTGTTTAATTTTTATAACTGCTTGTTTTTCATATGTTCATTCCGATTTTTCTCTAAACTGAATCCTTTTTGTAGGAAATCATAAATTCTATCTCGATAGATTTATATATCAAATCCCAGGAAGATATCAATAACAGCTAAAAAAAGGGTCTTGAATCAGTAAATTATTTATTCGAAATAAAGTTTTATTTCAGTTTCTTAATAACCATTCATTTATTCTCCTGATCACAAAACTTGATATAATATTATCAAATAGGTTTCGTCTGAGTTACTTTATTCTTTGTGATTTGCTTGATTTGTATGTGTAAAATATTTGTTTAAGTGTGAAATTAATTTTCTTCAAGTTTACGTTCCTTGTATGTATCTACAAGTATAAGAATTTTATTTTGTTTCTACTTCACGGTCAATACTTTTAACGATATATATATATATATATATATATATATATAAAATTGTATTTGTTTTAAGTAAGTTGTGAAACTACGTTTGTAAATAACATCCTTGAAAATGGTCGATGAAGACCGAAACATGTCGGTGTACACGAATAAAAATTTTGAAGAACTCATGTATCTTGTCCCGAACTTATGGCAGAAAATTTGAAAAATTAATTCGAAAATGTGTTAAAATGCAAATAGGCATAGGTTTTAATAGAACTTGTATCAACGAAGGCCTGCTCCCCAAATATACGAATATATATATATAATCTCCAAAAATTGTTCTTGGCCTCTTCTATTCTATTCTATATTTTGTTATTGAGGGTTAGGTCAAATAAAAGAAAATCAACTCCTTCCTAGGCCGACGTTTCAATGTATTTGTACATCATCTTCAGTGCTAAAATTAGAGTAAGAACTATAATACATTTACCAAAACAATCTACAACTCACATAGAGAAGTAACACATATTTTTTGAGACCAACAGATAAATACAAAAGGTTATTTTATAATCGGAGTTGTTGAGTACACATCTATTTTAAAGTATCAGACAAAAGGAATTTTGTCTATAAACTTTTCTGATATTGAAAAGTTTAGCCATATTTATACAAACATTCTTTCCCATCCCCTGTCACAATAACAATAGTAAATCATTGTAACATGGATTTAGTCATAAACTAACCTTTCTTTATGTAACCTTCATATGTTCACCCTCCCTGTTTGTTAAAATGATAGATGAATATAACAAAGTAGTGTTTTTTGTACTTATAACCAATTAATTCTCATGTAACTTAAATAACCATTAGCACACTTTCCAAGGTAAAACTAATTTCCTTTTGTCTGATACTTTAAAATAGATGTGTACTCAACAACTTTGATTATAAAATAACCTTTTGTATGTATCTGTTGGTCTCAAAAAATTTGCGTTAGTTCTCTATGTGAGTTGTAGATTGTTTTGGTAAATTTATTATAGTTCTTACTCTAATTTTAGCCCTGAAGATGATGTACAAATACTTCCAAACGTCGGCCTAGGAAGGAGTTTATTTCCTTTTATTTGACCTAGCCCTCAATAACAAAATATAGATTATATATATATATATATGATGTAATTTTCTTGAGGTTTGAGGTCCAATGATTAAAACTAGTCCATTTGCCGACGTTTCGACATATATTTATGTCATCTTCAGGGCTACAACATGATTGTTTTACAATTAGCACTACTATTATTACTATTTGGTAATTTATTACATTTTAATATGTTCGGTAACAAAGAGGAATTTTTTGATAAAACAGTTATTACGACTATAGATTCTTTTGTTATATATTAACATAAGGATATTATTATAATTATTCTATTGCTTTAGAATTATTGCATAAGTATAGAGATCACTATTTGATTACCTTGGAAATCTGTTTATGTTATAGTAGTTATAGTAGTGCTAATTGTAAAACAATCATGTTGTAGCCCTGAAGATGACATAAATATATGTCGAAACGTCGGCAAATGGACTAGTTTTAATCATTGGACCTCAAACCTCAAGAAAATTACATCATATAAATATTGGGTCAAGAAAACAAATCATGATATATATATATATATATATATATATATATATATTTCAACACATGAAACAGTCCGTTAGGACAGTATATCAAGCGATTACAAGAAAAGAACATGTAGAAACAACACACTCCTCACTTCAATATTTCGACCTCCTCGTCATCAGGAGGAGAAGAAGAAGAAGAGTAGTTCTGTTCGGTTGGTAGAGTTGCTGTTTTCAACCGAGCAGAAATACAATACTCTTCTTCTTTTCTTGATGACAACGAAGACGAAATATTGAAGTGAGTTGTACATTGTTTCTTCGTGTTCATTTTACATTGTAATCCAATGTAAAGGCAATCCAAAATGGACTATTAAGTCCAATAATAGAAAAGATGTGGCAAAAAGATTGAATATCAAAATGTACTGTATTCGCTAAAAGTGTTATCAGAAAACTACAGAGGAGGAATGCTTTTTTTTCTTCCTTTTTCTTTACACTCTAATGACGGTTTTTGCGGAAATTTTGTAATTTTGTTTGTATATTGCTATTATTTATAAACCTTTATTTCCTTCTAATATTCTGTTTTTTTATATACCAAACAAATAAAACAGAAAAGCATAGATGGGAAAATTGATGTTTTTGTGTTTTGATATGATTTTGTATTAAATTCGATGTGTTGAAAACATGTTTATTTGCATTTAGCCGTTGGACAGAGATCAGCCAAACGGACGTCCGCAGTGGAGGTTCACTGTGTTTGCTCAAGACGAGGGTGGTGAAGGCCTCGTCGGCTATGCCGATGTGCAAGTCAACCTCAAAGATATCAATGACAATGCACCTTTGTTCCCTCAAGGTGTCTACTTTGGTAACGTCACTGAGAACGGCACAGCAGGTATTTACATTCATATGTTGTTTGTTGTTTAATTGTTTTTTTTTCTGTTTGTTGATATTATCTATATGTATGTGTTTTCACTAATAATTGTGAAATTAAGTGAATCATTTTGATAAGTTAATCAAAAAAATTTTGATTTAATTATAAAAATTATAATTTTAATTCATTAATTAAAAAAAAAATTTGTTTGTAAAATTTTGAATTTTCAATTTAAGGTTTGAAAATGCACAAAAATAAATTGGCGAAACGTCAGCTTATAATCAGGAGTAGTTAATTCTTTGAACCAAAGAATTCAAGAAATCCAAATTTGAATTTTATCATTTATGAGCAATTCAATTATGAAATAACTTTCCTGAAGTGACGATTGAAATAGGAATATAATTTGTTATTGTATATCTCAGTGCTTCTTAAACGGCGCGCCCGGGCGCATTGGTGCACCTTGGAAGGTAGCCAGGTGCGCCCCAAGATGACAAAAGAATAAATTTATATAAAAAGATTTATATTTTAAAAATTTGAACCATTTTCATGTGTTTTTGAAACTTCCTCTTCTCAAAAATGGCTCTTTTCCTTTCCTTAGGGATTTAAATCATTTGTTACTGATCTCTCTCTCTCTCTCTCTCTCCCTCACCCTCTCTCTCCCTCACCCCCTCTCTCCCTCTCCCCCTCTCTCCCTCTCCCCCTCTCTCCCTCTCCCCCTCTCTCTCCCTCTCCCCCTCTCTCTCCCTCTCTCCCCCTCTCTCTCCCTCTCCCCCCTCTCCTCCCTCTCCCCCCTCTCTCTCCCTCTCCCCCTCTCTCCCTCCTCTCCCCCCTCTCTCCTCTCCCCTCTCCTCTCCCTCTCCCTTCACTCCTCTCTCTCCCTCCTCTCTCTCTCCTCTC
Organism: Hermatobates lingyangjiaoensis; assembly: GCA_026182355.1. Lineage (NCBI taxonomy): Eukaryota > Metazoa > Arthropoda > Insecta > Hemiptera > Hermatobatidae > Hermatobates > Hermatobates lingyangjiaoensis. The sequence goes on from JAPFBL010000603.1 coordinate 127,787, forward strand.
TCTCTCTCTCTCTCCCCCTCTCCCTCTCCCTCTCCCCTTTCACTCCCCCCTTCTCTCCCACCCCTCTCTCCTCCCTCTCCCTCCCTCTCTCTCCCTCCCCCTCTCCCTCTCCCCTTTCACTCTCTCTCTCTCTTCTCTCTCTCTCCCTCTCTCCTCTCTCTCCCTCTCCCCCTCTCTCTCTCCCCCCCCCTCTCCCCTCTCCCCTCTCTCTCCTCCCCTCTCCCTCTCCCCTTTCACTCTCCCCCCTCTTTCTCTCACTCTCTCACTCTCTCTCCCCCTCTCCCTCTCCCCTTTCACTCCCCCCCCTCTCTCTCTCTCTTTTTTTTTCTTAAAAAAACTTTTCCTTATAATTTCCTGTCATTTTCCTATTTTCAAATTCCAGAATTAAATTTTCTCTATTAAAATCAGTTATGCGCCCCTATAGCTTTGGTTATTTCATAGGTATGCCCTGAAGTAGAACTGTTTGACCAACACTGGTATAGTATATCTGATCTGATGGAACTATAAAGAAAATATTTTTTGTGATGTTGCTAGGAATGGTAGTAATGACTATGACAGCTGTGGATTACGATGACCCTTCAGAAGGTACGAATGCCCGGTTGGTCTACTCTATCGAGAAGAATGTCATTGAAGAGGAAACAGGTTCTCCTATATTTGAGATTGAATCTGACACAGGAGTGATCAAAACAGCTGTCTGTTGTTTGGACAGGGAAAGAACGCCGGATTATTCCATACAAGTCGTCGCCATGGATGGAGGAGGTTTAAAAGGTGGAAAAATCAACTGTTTTTATTTTTTTTTACTCGCCTATTCTGAAAATTCACCCATTTTGAGAAAGATAAAAAAAAAAAAAAAAATTTTCAGAAAATTAAATTTTTATTAAATTGTTTTGTTTGAAAATAGGCCTTCTAAAGGTTAAAAATTTAACTGCTCGAATTACTTTTCTGTGATGATTATCCGAAATTAATATTGTTTATTAGTTTGTTGGATGGTTTTTTATTAAATTTAAATAAACCAGTTGCTTCTCTTTGAGTGACGTTTGAATTAAAGAAAAGATGTATGTTCAACAAAAAAATTAAAGGTAAGTACCTAAAGTTGAACTTTTGGATAAGATCATTGTATGACTGACTTAATCCAACATACTAAAATTGGGAGATAAATAGTTTCTTTAAAAGGAAAAAATATTACTGGGAATGGGGGTGGCCCAGGTGCCAGGGGGTGGCATTTTCATGGGGTAAAAATAAAAAAATAGAAAAAAAAATAAAAAAAACCTAACAATAAATTTGAAATTTTATATAAAAAAAATGTCATTCATTAAATTTGAAATGAACTGTTTTTCTGCTGTATTTTTTACATTCCGAATTCATTAGTAACCATGATATTACCTTCAATAACTGGCGTAGCAAAGGAGGTGGTGGTCGGCCCAAAATGGCACGTGCCAGGAGTCGGCATTTGGAGGGGGTGAAAATAAAAAAATAGAAAAAAAATTAAAATAATAAAAAGCTAACAAAAAATTTGAAATTTTATATCAAAAATTTCATTTATTAAAATTTGAAATGAATTATTTTTCTGCTGTATTTTGTCTTTTTTACTCGCGAAATTCATTAGTAAGCATGATATACCTTCAGGGGAGGGGACGGCACGTGCCAGAGGGTGACATTTTGAGGGGGTTAAAATAGAAAATAGAAAAAAAAAATTAAAATAATAAAAAGCTAACGAAACATTTGAAATTTGATATCAAAATGAGTTTTAAAGGTTGTAATAGTTTTTATGTTCTATGTGATACTGTGATTTTTCAACTGTGTAATATTTGCAAATTAAAAAAAAAAATTATTTTAAATTTTTCAAAATTAGTTTTTTTTAAAAGGGTTGAAAGTTTATTATTTATTTAATTTAACCATTTTTTTTATGATTTGAATTTTACAATTTGGTTTTCAAAAATCTTTGATTTTTTTTTTATGTCGACTGTATATGTATACGAGTACTGTAATAAGATGAAATTCTGGGACTACTGACAGCAGTCTAAAGTTAGATATAAATATTTTCGGACGTTCTGACGTTTAGAATAACTGATTATCAACGGCTGATGGTGTTATCTTACGACTGCCCCGGGTGGCAAACATACAGTTGCTATAGCACTGCTATAAAGTTAAAAACTAATGTTCTACAGTGTTTATTAATTTTGAACAATAGCCTTAATCTGATAAAAAAAATAATCAGGGCTTTTCAGTTTGTTAATCGTGCCTAATTAAGGTAATATTTATAATCCTTTCATCAACTGAAAATAATGTGCCTCCAATTTGGAAAACATAAAATATGTGCAATTAATTTTATAGCTTAATATAATCCTGATTTAAGGTTGCTTCTCTAAAAAGGGTAGAAATATATTGTGAATGTGGACTATCCAATGAAAACTCCTAATTAGTTATTTAGTGGTTTCTTTAAGTGTCAAAAAGGACTTATTTATTATGAAAGTTAATATTAAAATATTATATGAAAGGTGTTTTAATACTTAATGTAAAATAATCCCGAGTTTCTCTTTAATACCAGCTAAAGGTGATACACTTTTGCATTTACAGGCTTTAAAACTTAATGAAAATTGAGTTTTGTCTTGGAAAATTCCGGAATTATAGGTGTAAATTAGTATTATTATTTATTAATGATTAGCTGAGCTGGTGGACTGCGCCAAATGTCAGACAACGTCCGTGTTACCTTTAGATAATCTTTAATTGGTATTTAATTATTAACACAATAGATGACCCAACAAACGCTGTCCTGCCTTACCTGTAATATATTCAACTCGAACCGGAATACAAACTAAGTTGAAAAATCTGGAGTGGCATAAACTCAACTTTACTATAAGTAAATATAATATCAAACTCGTAAACTAATAAACTAATGGTTTGTTTGATTAGTGTGAACTCTTGTTCACCAAACATCCATCGCACCATGGAATGCATCAAAAAATATATGTTTGATTGGGGTTAACTTTTTACATTTAACAATTTTACTCTTCTAACATATTACCTCAATTCATTAGAACATTTAAAATATGTTTTAAAAACCTCCAAATAAGAATTTTATGTGACTTAAAACATTTCTAAGTTCATGTAAACAAAATAAATAAAAGCGAAGAAATTCGGCCAGTAGGGCAGGTGATTCATTATTCCAAAACAAAATTTCAGTTTTTATATTATACTAGCTGACCTACCCGTCTTTACCCGGGAAAAATTACAATAATTGTCTTTAATATCAATCTGAAAACAATAATAAAATTTCTTGTACCTAGTTATTTCGAATTGAACAAAGCATGTGGAAATATTATCATAAAAATAACCTACCTGCGGCTGCCATTACCAATTAAAGTCAAAATGTAAACAAACAGGTTATACAACAGCAAACCTTATCTATTATATTATTTTTGGGATATTACCTGAACTACAACTCTGATTTTTAAAAAACTTTACATAAACCTTCCCGGGGATATACCTAATAATTTCCTAATTTTTCACGGCGATTGGATGTATGATTTTTGAATCTATCGAGTACAAACAAACAGACATACATTCATTTTTATATATAGAGATTGCCCTATGCAACAATCGGAATTTTTTTATAAATTGCTAATTTTAAGTTCAATTGTTTTAAAAAAAATCATTATTATTATATTAAAAATCGTTAAAAAACATGTTTGTAAATTATAACTCCCTTTCTTATTAATGTAATTTAAGAAAAAAATACTGAGCTCATCCTCATATAATATGTATTTTTAGGTATAAAATGTAAAAGTAAGTACATATAATAGACTAATTAACTTATGCTCTATTAAATGATAATTAGAGAATATAATGATGTCTAATTATAAGGACTTTGATTTGTAGCTGTAATTTAATTACAGCAATTATGCCCAATTATCAATATTATGACAAAGCGTGACACATGTGGTTACTAGCGTATTAATATATAGGATTACAAGCTTTAAATATAAATGTTTCCTTTTATCTATTGCTGTTATTGCACTCCGCTTTGCTAGTATAAATTTTAGCATAGATTTTTAAAGTTAAATTACATTTGCAAATAAGAATTTAATATTCTATGAATCATTAAAGTTAATAAACAATGAATATGTAATGGCATGTAGGTGAGCGAGATTGCAGTCTCATAGGTCAATTACATTATCATACGAATTATAATATTCGTGTAAGTGGGGAGTTTTATATTACATATATGATTTCCCAAAAGGATGGAGCTGTTTTAAATAAATAAACAAGCTTTTTAAAAAATAAATCCCAAAAAAATATTAGATGGATTATTTATTTTATTTTTATTAATATATTCTTTAATAAATGAATTTTAAAAACTATATAAACATCATTAGAGAGGAAAAGAACACTAAGTCTTCCATACGCAAAGGAAAATTTAGAGTTCTTTTCCTCTCTGATCATGAGAAAATGTCACAGAATAATTACTTGCATAACTCGTGAGTATATAAAAAGTTTTAACGATAGCAAGAGAATTTGAACTCTTAAAAACTTGAGACATGTCAAATTTATACATAAAAGAGATTTTTAATTACCCCAGGAGAGCAGGTCTCAGAATGTATTTTTAATTTAAGGATCAATTTAAGCCATTTCAATTTTATTCCCGTTATCACTCAATAGTGTCAGATGTATTCATTTTAATTAATTCGCCTCTACGTTCCCAAAGCTATTAAATGCATATATATTTTTTTCTAGATGTAACCTGAAGAACAATAATAAGTGTTCGAAACGCGTTCTTTAGTTTCTTGTAATAAACATTTCCGTGTGGAGACTTAATACTTTTCCTAACATAATGTTACAATTGTTCTCAAACAGTAGGACACATCTACACTATGAGGCCCATTTTAGTGTAAAATATTAATTCGATCTATCAAAGATTGTAGACTGTACGTTTTGGGTACATCCACCCACCCACATACACAAAGACATCATCGAAGGAACATCACAAATAGACTTTGAGACCTCAAAACATATAAATCCGTTAAAATATCAAGATCAAATTTTTCAATGGTCACTATACTTATAGTTAATAAAGTATAAAGAACTATACTTACAGTAAATAAAAAACCGGTGCCTTCATAAATGTTAATATAATTTTCATATGTTCTATTTTCCGAGAAAGACAATGAAAAGAATCACTTATGTCCCCTTTTTTTTAAAATTTCAAGGTGAAACTACCAATTGGTTACATTAAAACATCTCCACATCAGTAATTATTCCTTTTTCAATGTGAAATAAGTGTACATGAAAGTCTTAAGCACTTCGCCCCCTTGGAGGGACTTAAAATCGTCGGCCCCGAGCCTGTATGATACCATGTATTCGTTAAAGATCCCTATCTCTAAATATGCCCTAGTAAGGCAAACCTTAGGACTGCTAAGGTAATGCTAATAATAAATAAGCCAAACTTCATTCCACTTGAAGAGCACAAATGGAATTTAGCATATAAATGTGAACATTGAAAACCAAACTAGTTAAACTAAATTTACATGTCGGATCTTTCAATAAAAATGTTTAAATCAATCTATCGGTCAATTATAGCTAAAGAAGTAAATCTATTTTCAGATATTCTTTAAATTACTGTTCTTTTTTTTTTGCAGGTACTGGAACAGCGTCGATTCGAGTAAAAGACATAAACGATATGCCACCGATGTTTACAAAAGACGAATGGTTTACGGAAGTAGATGAAACAGATGGCGTCAACTTACCAGAAACTCCAATCCTCACAGTAACAGTACACGATGAGGACGAAACTAATAAGTTCCAATATAAGGTAATCCTGCCGCCATACATCGATTTTTATCTAAATTGTTTCCCAAAGCCGGTTCTTATTGATCTTTATCAATTTAATCTCGTTTATTTTCAATTTTTCTGTAATATTTACCAGGAGAGGGATAAAAGTATCGAATAAATGCAAATTTCCTATTATCTAAAGATATATATTCCAATTCTCTTAATGCAGTGCTTAGACAATCATTTATCAGCTTCAATAAATCTTAATGATTTTAAGTGCCTATCTCATGAAGCAATCTTCTCAAGCTCCCATTTTTTAGCTCCTTCTAATTTCACTTTCTTCTTCCTAATTTTTTTTTTACATCCCCAAAACCTTTTTAGATTCTAAGTAAAACGTTATTTATTTTATGGGCCTATTTTTATTCAAAAAAAAAAAAATCAATTTCAAGCATCCTAAAGAGAAACGAATGGATAACATTTATGTTCTGAAAAATATTTATCTGATAGCAGTGAACATCAGAAATTATACGTTGTAATAATCGAAGGCAAATGCACTTTTTAGTGCTTTATCTCTATTAAAAAAAAATTGGTGAATTTCATTTTGTCATTGGCAATGTCATGAAATTTTCCCTCCACTCTATCTTTCATTCCCTTTTCTGAAAACTTTTCTCTCCACACGTTTATGAGGACGTTACTATGCTTTCTGTGTTTCCTAAACAGAAAGGGTAAACTTCAATATGAGTTTTGGGGTATGGTTATAGTTTTCTGCAATAGTAAATCAACATTAAACTACAGTAAGAAAATCAGAAATGTAACTAAAATCTTTCAACAACATCAAGGTGGTATTTGTCAGAATGAGCGAGAGTCATATAAGACTATTTGATTTGGTTTAAAGGTCTTATTTGAGCTGATTTAACTTTTCGTAGAACTTTTCTGATTTATTGATTGTGATTACATGTGAAAATGTTAATTGCAATGGATAGTTTCACATTCCATACATATTGTAAACAATATTATGGTTTTCTGTAAAATTTGTTGCATTTTCCATATAGCTGCAGTGCATAAACTAACATTCCAGAATTATTCTGAATGGTTTCTGTTTTTTGAAAGAAAAACAAAATTTGGAACAGAGGGAGTTTAGGAGCCCCAGAGTTGACAAATCAACAATGGCCAAAATGTTTATAAAACTAATTTGTTTTAATAATTTCAAAAAGATTTTGTTGTAATTGATAATTTCAGGTAAATAATGTCTATTTATTAGACTCAAAGAAGTGTTTGATCTTCTCCCAAACCAGGAATATAGCATGAACTAATAAACTTATATTAATTCAATAAACTTATATTGAAATAAACATTACTGCAATATAAGTATGAGTTGCCATTTAAGAAAAAGAAATGACTTCAAAATCACTACTGGAGAGTAGGAAAACCCTTATGACCTCTGTGTAAAGGTCCTCCTGTATACTCTAGCCCAAAATTTAGTTCTTAATAAGGAATAGAAAGAAGAATAGCCTACATTAAGATAACCTTCCTGTCAAAGTTATCGTTATCAGTGGATGAAGTATCAGAAACAGTGAAAATACTAGTAGTAGTTAAATAAAACTTAATGGAGAATGATGTCTGAAGAAAATTTCAGTGATAGTAAAAGAAAGGAATAAAGAATGACGAGTTATATTTGGGGGAGAGGAAATAACCAAAGGTAGAGTGGCATGAAAAACTGGAAGTCAAGTTTCTGGAGAAACAAATAAGAAACATGCATTATATTGCCAAATGTCGGGAGCTTCTGTAAAATAATATTTCAATTGTGCGATGGTGTCATGAAAATATATTTATTTCATTATAATATTAAGTATTTATTATTATAAAATATATTTCTTTTTTTTTAAAAAAAAAATATTAGTACAAACGCAGCATTTAATTGAATAACTTCATCATAATACTTATCATTTAGTCCAGCCGAATAATTTTAATTTCAATACCTAAAAGTTAAAATATATTAAAAAATTTCCAACAAAGAGATATTGTTTATTTCAGTTAAAATAATTGTAGAATCAATACTCATACAAGAATAATGTTTTGTAAAAATAATTATTTTAATATTCTAAATCAAGAAACTAAAGTTAAGAATGAAAAGTCTGATATTAACTTCATCATTTAACTTTATTACCTCGAGGTGCAAAAGGTACTGTTGATAATAATTTAGCAATATTAATGACTGATTTAATCTTTAGATGACTGGTTTCATTAATCAGCAATTCTATTTAATTTCTATTTGTGGAACTATTTTAGATAAATTAAATTCTGGAATGGAAATATTTACAGTTAATTCACTACTAGCTTATTTACCATCAAAACTTTCATGGTAGACGACTACTTTTTGTGTTATTAACAAAATTGTATTATTTATACAGTATTTGACAAAACTATAATAAAACTTAGATTAAAATAAATTTCTTAGTTGAATATAAATTTGTTTTGTTTCTTTTGTTATTCGTTCTTAATTATTTCTTTTTTTATTTCTTTGTTTTCGTTAGTCGTTCGTTTTGTTATTAAAAAAATTGTATTATTTATATGGTATTTGACAAAACGATAATAAAACTTAGATTAAAATAAATTTCTTAGTTGAATATAAATTTGTTTTGTTTCTTTTGTTATTCGTTCTTCGTTATTTCTTTTGTTTTCGTTATTCGTTCGTTTTGTTATTAACAAAATTGTATTATTTATGTAGTATTTGACAAAACGATAATAAAACTTAGATTAAAATAAATTTCTTGGCTGAATATAGTTTGTTTTGTTTATTTTGTTATTCGTTCTTCGTTATTTCTTTTGTTTTCGTTATTCGTTCGTTTTGTTATTAACAAAATTGTATTATTTATGTAGTATTTGACAAAACGATAATAAAACTTAGATTAAAATAAATTTCTTGGCTGAATATAGTTTGTTTTGTTTCTTTTTTTTAAAAAAAAGGAAAATGGAAATCTTTCTTAAATTAACTTTCCATGAAATACCGAATGAAGCTTCAAGATTAGACAATATGGTAAGTGACTATTACTTATACGGTTGAAAGCAATTAATCATTCCCACTTAATTGTTTAATAATTAGTCGATTCGAGAGAACAATTCACTAAATTGGCTTCTTTAATTAATTAATTCTCTAATTAATTTAATTCGCTAATTAATTCTCTAATACTAATCCATAAAATAAATAATATTATAACTGATGTGTGTAAACTAAACATTCTGTCAATGCAATAAATTATTCGTTTTAAAGTACAGGAAAAAGCGGTACATGTCACGAAAATGAAATATCAGTACCTGTTCATCATTTAATTTTCATTGTATAACTTATTAAACAAAATATCAACCATATAATGCTCCTCATATCCACTTGAGATAATACTTGGCTTGGTTATCTGAAAATCTTTTGACCTAGCAAAAAGTTATTTCTTGAGTTGTATGAATAATTTTAAAGCCAAAAATGAAACCAAGTAAGTTACTGCCAGAATTATTTTAGGGACAAAGTTACTGGATTATAATTTCCTTTCATCAAAAAATAGTATTCTTTGATGTGTAAATTAATTAGATTTAAATGTTTTAGGTAGAATTATTAACTTATCGCTTGATTGTACAATAATCACAAAGGTTTAGTTTGTTGTTTACAGAGTTTGAAATCTTTTAGCTTTGTGATTATTCCTATTTTAATAAGCATCATTGATTTTACAGTTTTGAGAATACTTGTTAATTGATCATTGTCATGACTAATTGGTAATAATATTATTATTTATTGAAAAGATTAAGGCAAAAGTCATTTTACCTGAAAATTGTTTCATTCCTGATGTAAATGATCAGACAGAAACTAATTTAAGGGTATTTCACTGAAATGTCATGCAGACATCTCGAACGATCCAGAAATCGATTCATAAGGTCGCAGAACTATCGATCCTACGACAGGGTCCCTGATAACAAGGGTCTGTTAGTACTGCATAGTGAAACTTTCGTTATCTTCGCGTCATGTAAGGATTAATATAGAAAGTCTATCATTTCTTTTAATCTATACAATTCAATAGTGCAATGTTTATTGGAAAATATTATTGTCAATAGTTTACAAATATGATCTGTTTATGCTCACACGACCCAATTATTGTAGGTAATAGAAAACAGTGGGTATGGGGCAGACAAATTCACCATGGTGAGGAATAACGACGGCACGGGGTCTTTGAAGATAGTCCAGCCTCTAGACTACGAGGACCAACTGCAGAGCAATGGCTTCAGGTTCAGAATACAAGTCAATGATAAGGTAACTACTAACACATATTGCAGGAATTATGTTCATTTAATTTTACTTTAACCAAACATTGAATAGCATACAATTAAAGAAAAAAATATTTTGTAGTAATCTTTACTTTTTTTTGTTTGGAAGTAATTCTATAAATATTATCATCAAGAAAACGTTCCACAAAAGACAACATACGTTTCACAGTAAACTATAGGCACACAGTAAATAGAAAAACACACTTGCAGTCTCTAATTTTCGGTTTAATCGTCGCCAGGAGAGAAGAGATAGGGACACCAACCGTCGCTTCACAAGTGCGCTTGGTGTCCCTATCTCAACTCTCCTGATGACAGTTCAACTGAAAATTGGAGGCTGTAAGTGTGTTTTTCTATTTACTGTGTGCCTATAGTTTACTCTGAAATGTTCCTATATATACGTTTCACGGTAAACCACAGACACAGAACAAAGGTTGAACCGTCACCAGGAGTTCAACCTTGCGCTTCTCAAGTGCGCTTGACGTCCCTATCTCAACTCTCCTGGTGACGGTTCAACCGAAAATTAGAGACAGTAAGTGTGTTTGTTCCTTAGTTCTGTGTTTTTGATTCATCGTGAAACGTTTGTTGTCCTTTTGGATCGTTTTCCTGTTTAATATATATATATATATATATATATATATCTTGTTAAATTGTATGCCTATTTTTAATTCACAACTTTTCTACTGAATCTCTCGATTTCTCTAATACACTTTCTCCATTTTTGTGGTACAAGATAGATTAGTTGACCAAAGTTTTTATTTACATAGCCCGACATGTTTCGGTCCTCACTGACCATTTTCAAGGATTACAGTTGTACAAAATCTTAACCAAACTATGCATAACTAAATATAACTCAAAAACGGATTACAACTGTAATCATTGATAATGGTCAGAGAGGACCGAAACATGTCGGGCTATATAAATAAAAACTTTGGTCAACTAATCTATCTTGTACCACAAAAATGGAGAAAGTATATTAGAGAAATCGAGAGATTCAGTAGAAAAGTTGTGAAATTAAAAATAGGCATACAATTTAACAAGACATGCATAAACGAAGGTCTGCTCCCGAAATATACGAATATATATATATATATATATATATATATATATATATATATATATATATATATATATTAGTGTACTTCGGTAGCAGTCCTTCCTTTATACATGATTGGTTATACACGACTGAATATTGTCGATCGATGATCTTCTTCTCCAACTTTTCAAGTTTGCGGAAAATTAATTTTTCGTTGTGAGAACAACGGTTCAAGGAATGAATTCTTCTTGTCGACGCGTTTCGACTGTCTACTGCAGTCATTTTCAAGACACAAAACAGGTGGGTTACCGGTCTCCTTATATAGCCGAGAGTCAGGGGGGTGAGCGCTAATTGGCTGTGCTATTGTGGTTCTTCCTTCTCATTGGTTATTGGTTTGGCCTATTGCTGGGGCTTGTTCTCCGAGTAGCTTGAGTACTCTTGACATCCCAGTTTGTTGTCTATTGATTATAGGGCTATTTTTGGATATTTCTATTGCTTCATAGATTGGGAGTCTATTGTAATCATTGGTTTGCCTGATGATGGTGGTGTTTTCTGTAAGGTCCTGGCGGGATAGGTCGGAATTGTGTGCTTGTCTGGTATGGTTCTTTATAGCTCCTGATTGAAGGTGCATGGTGAGGCGTCTGGAAAGCGTAGTCTTCGTCATGCCGATATACTTGGCGTTAGCCAGGAGCTCGCACTCTCCTTTTTTACATTTGTATTCGTACACGACGTTGACTCTCTGCAGATCGCTGGTTGCGGTGATGGGGCTGTTTTTTATGACTAAATTTGTTGTTGTCCGGGCCTTATAATAAATATGTAATTTTATTCTGTCGTTGGGCTGTTTGCATTTTACGTTTCTTCGTATAATATTCTTAAGTGCGGCTTCATCTGTTTTGTACTCCCTTGTGAACTGGTTTCTGTAGTACAGCTGGTATACCGTTCCGTCTGGGTCATTATTGGTATTTCTTTCCTTATTGACCAAGTAGGAATTCAGGACTTTATCGAAGGCGTTGTTTCTATAGCCATTATTCACAAAGGTGAATTATATATATATATATATATATATATATATATCAGTTCACAAACGAAGAAAAGCAACACACAGAGAAAGAGACACACTTACAAACTCAAATTTTCGGATGATCCGTCTTCAGGAGAAAAGAGAGAAAGGGCGACCAAGCACGCCGGAAACACAACGGCAGGAAACCGTCCCGGCAACCGACCGTGCTGCCACGCGCGCCCGGTTCAGGAAGTAATGAAGTAGAGACGATCAGAAGAAAATTAATATTAAAATTAAAATTAAGAATTAAGAAAAGCAGTTCTGGTTGATTGAAGGTAAAATAAACAGCAGGAAGATAAATGAAGTATAAAAAGGAATACCGTGAAAAATACCTAAAAGCATGAAAAAGGAAGATAACAGAGTTGGTAAGGCGATGAGAAACAAATGAAAATACAAGGATAAGAACAATTAAAAATAAAAGTAATAATATAAAATAAATAAATAATTAAAGCAATTTAAAAAATAGGAATAAAAATAAATAAAATAATATAAATTAGATAAAATAAAAATAATAAATAAATGTTAAATAAAAAAAAATGTATATATATAAATAAATAAAATAAAAATAAAATATATTTATCGCTTAAGGTTTAATCCGGGTTTGGAACGTGCCTTGAGCAAGCAAATATGTGCCTCCTCGGATGCTCTGAGGGTTACAGTATAGTCATCAGGAGGAATCTGTCGCAGGATCTGTACTCTGAAGCATTCATTAAAGGTGAGACCGTGGGAGTTAGCGTGGATGGCAACAGGTAAATTTTGGTTGTTGCTAACGGATGCTCTATGACCGTTCATACGGAGGCTGAGCATGTTAGATGATAAGCCTACGTAGAACGCATCACAGCGGGTACACTCCAGTTGGTAGACACAGTTTTTGGAGGTACAAGAGCAGTCCCTAGCAACAGGATAGGACTGGTTGCAAGAAGGTGAAGTGAAGTGAGGGATGGGGTTGAGAAGCGGGCAGGTCCGGCAACCTCGACGATCACAGCCCCTCGCACCCACAGGTGAGCGGTAAACTCTCCTGGGTACCAGGTCTCTGTGGGAGAAGAGGTCGCCGAGATTAGGGGGACGTCTGTAGGACAGGCGGGGTTGGTTAGGGAAAATGGCAGAAGTGGAAGGAGAAGAGGATAGGATGGGGAACAGGTCCTTGAGGATGTGTTTGAGTTTATGGATGCCTGGGAAAAAGGTGGTCACAAGGTGGGCGGATTCATTTGGAGGGGTAGGTGAAATAGCACCAGGATTGAAGGGTACATCGGCGGGGATGAGTCTTCTGTCGAGGAGCGCTGGAGGGTAGCCACGCTCCAGGAACTTGGTTTTGAGGGAGTTGAGGTGCAGGGTTTTGTTAAGGAGTTTTATTTCTCTCTTCTCTCTTTTCTCCTGAAGACGGATCATCCGAAAATTTGAGTTTGTAAGTGTGTCTCTTTCTCTGTGTGTTGCTTTTCTTCGTTTGTGAACTGATTTGCGTCCAGTTTGGATCGTTTTTTCGAATTTTAAGTGGATATATATATATATATATATATATATATATATATATATATATTTGTGTGTGTGTGTGTTGTGTATTTATATATTAAATTAATTAAAAAATAATACTGTTTATAGAAAGCAAAATTATTAATTTAACACCGAAAAAATTCATACAAATCGTTTAAGAACTGGAATCATTATTGTTCATCGTTGTATTATTACTAATTTTCCATTTGTTTTTACTTTCAGGGAGAAGACAATGACAACGATAAATATCACGTAGCCTATTCTTGGGTAGTAGTGAAATTAAGAGACATAAACGACAATAAGCCTCAATTCGAGAGACCCAATATTGAAGTTTCGGTTTATGAGAACGCAGAAGTAGGCAAGTCTCTGGAAACGTTCAAGGCGACAGACCCTGACCAAGGAGGCAAGAGTAGGGTGTCTTTTGCGATTGACCGAAGTTCAGACAGGAAGAGACAGTTCTTGATTAATCAAGAAGGCACTGTCTCCATCCAGAGGCACCTAGACAGGGAGGATACTCCCAGGCATCAGGTTTGTTTAACTATTCATTAGAGGCAATATTGTTTTCTTAAAATTAGCATTATTAGCAGCATCATCATCTAAAATTAGTTCAATTAAAATAATTATGAATCATTAAATATAATTTTTTTTTATTTTTAATATAAATTTACGATTTGATGAGATTAATTATTTGTAAAACTATTTAAAAGAATTGTTAATTTTTTTGATTACTCATGCAAGCTGTTATAATGTGGTATTTACCACATTATTTAATTTGGAGAATTTTTTTTTGTGTAGAGACAAACAATTTGTGAATTTCTCCAATATAAGTTTATTTTTTTTATTTTTTATGTTTATTTATTAAATAAAACAGTTTTCAGTGGGGGTTCCTAACTTTTACGGTTAGTATTTACCGTAAAAAATTTAAATTTCCCAAATTTACACTATATTTTGAAAAAAATTTTGAATGAAGTAGTTTAATTTTGATTTTAAATGTAAAATATTTTTTTTTATATAATATTTAAAATAAAAAATATAATTTTATAATATATTTAACGTAGTTAATATAAAAAATTCTGGCAATAATACAAAGTGCAAAAATAAATTAAATACATTAAAAAAAAATAAATAAAAATTCATTTCTAATGTAGTGCAATCAGTTATTATGTGGTATTTACACATTGTAGGGTAAAAATCTAATGAAATGGTCTCCACATATAAAAATTTAATGATATAAACAACGCGTTTCAAACACGTAGTGTTCTTCCTCAGGCATTAAACTAAAAAATACAATGACACCAGGGAGTTATCTATAGTACAAAGTAAATAAGTACAAAAATTATTATTTTATATTAATTTTCATTAGATTTTTATCCTACAATGAAAAATTCATTTGTCGATTGCCATTGAAGTATTCCTACAACGTGACGTCACTTAGGCTATTACTTTATTTTCCTTATCCTCAAAACTATTCTCATTTCTAATATGTGTAATAAGTCTATTAAGTGGGTAACTGAGTTCTCGTGGAACTCAGTATTTTGAACTCAGTTATGTATAAGTTTATTTCTACGTAAAAATTATCAACTAATTAATCAATAATCCATTCTCTGTTGATCTCTGCTGATTCTCTGTTGAATCAGCTGGTTTCGAATGAGAAAAGTCATCCAATCAGGCATCTTCTTAATTTTGCATCAGTTCTGAACAAAACTCAGCGCATAGCATTTGAAAGATATCTAAAAAGGAAGAACACTGTAGGTTGAAATTCGACAGAGTATGGCGGTGTGCCAGCACTTCCCAGTCATGTGTTTGTATGACCTTCTTGGTCATGTTGGCAATATAAGAGGGGTGTTGTCGTGCTGCAAAAGAATTCTATGTTACCGATTTACATATTTGTTGAGTTGCTTCATTTGTTGAACATAGAGTTCCGAGTAGATCGTTTGGCTTTATCACAGTGATGGCAAACCTATGACACGAATGTCATATTGATGAATGTTCCTAGACTGCTGTGGAATAGCGTGGGTGTACCGACTTCACTTCCTCTTATGAAGTCTGTCGTACTTTGCCATTTTTTTAGTCCTTTTTCTAAAGTCCGATACTAATTTGTATGTTCCAAATTTTGTTATCTTTTCTTGTTTACTATCAATATATGTTTCTGTTCAATGTATCAGTCAGATATGCCGTATAACAGAATTCCAAAACGTTCACTATTTCCATTACTCTTAATGTGTAATAATAAAACTGAAGACAGTTTAAAACAATAATAAAAAGTTCAAACAGCTTTATAACTATTAGTGTTTGACAAATTTATAATTCAAATATATTTTATATATACCAGGGCACTTGACCTTTTTCCACAAATTTTGATTAATTTTCTTTTTATATTGATATACAAGTAAGTAAGTAAAAGAGAGTAGCTCTCTTTTCTAATTTTCGCTATTTATTAATTCCTTTTAGTTCTTACCTATGTTTTCTTTTAGTGTACTAAAAATCATCTTTCTCGAATGATGTATTAAACTCCAATGTTTTGCCTTCGATCATATTTGATGTCAGAAAAGAGTGAAAATGGGAATATGAAAAGAAAAACATTTATAAAAAATTAAAATAGGTTAAAAGAGAGATTTTATATTGCTACTTGTAAGTTATGATTCCTCTTACCTTGATGGGCATTCATTAAATGATTGAAGGTTTTTTTATTTCCTTCTTGTGTTTGAAGTTTGCATTTATTTTTGATGTATTTTGTCTATAATGTAGATCTGAAGAAGTAAACAATCTGTTATATCATTTCAGGTCAAAATCCTCGCGATCGACGATGGTGTACCGTCAAAGACTGCTACAGCAACTCTGACTGTGATAGTACAAGATATTAATGATAACGCTCCAGTATTTCTCAAAGACTACCGGCCTGTTTTACCAGAACATGTCCCTCCTCGAAAAGTCGTCGAAGTTTTAGCTACTGATGATGATGACAGGTCGAAAAACAATGGTCCTCCATTTACCTTCAGGATGGACCCCAATGCTGATGATATTATAAGGGCTTCCTTTAAAGTTGAACATGATCAAAGTAATAACATTTTTTTGTTTATTTCATTTTACTATACTGTCGATGTAATTGATCACAATAACATTTTTTTGTTTATTTCATTTTACTATACTGTCGATGTAATTGATCACAATAACATTTTTTTGTTTATTTCATTTTACTATACTGTCGATGTAATTGATCACAATAACATTTTTTTGTTTATTTCATTTTACTATACTGTCGATGTAATTGATCACAATAACATTTTTTTGTTTATTTCATTTTACTATACTGTCGATGTAATTGATCACAATAACATTTTTTTGTTTATTTCATTTGACTATACTGTCGATGTAATTGATCACAATAACATATTTTTTTTTTATTTCCAGAGGGTGCTAATGGTGATGGAATGGCTGTTGTTACTTCACTACGATCCTTTGACAGGGAACAGCAAAAGGAATACCTCATTCCCATTGTTATCAAGGACTCTGGGAATCCTGCTATGTCTGCCACAAGCACGCTTACCGTCATTATCGGCGATACTAATGACAACAAGATGCAGCCTGGTTCCAAAGAAATATTTGTCTATAATTACATGGTGAGCAAGTCCTTTTGTTATTTCCAAACACATCTCTTTTCCCTAATATATTTTAGATTTTAGGGTAAAAATCTAATGAAATGGTCTCCACATATAAAATTTTAATGATATAAACAACGCGTTTCGAACACGTAGTGTTCTTCCTCAGGCATTAACTAAAAAATACAATTTAACTAAAAAAAATTGTATTTTTTAGTTAATGCCTGAGGAAGAACACTACGTGTTCGAAACGCGTTGTTTATATCATTAAAATTTTTCTATGTGGAGACCATTTCATTAGATTTTTACCCTACAATGAGTAAATACCACATAATAACTGATTGCACTACATTAGAATATTTTAGATAATATTTCCGTTGCTCCATTCTCATCTTCCCTTATATTCTTTCCACTGTGTTAACTATTTCAAAAATTCTTTCTTTTTTTTTTAATTGACATTATTTCGAAAGCTATAATCTCTGTTCGACATCATTTTCTGAAATTAGTTGTTTTTTTTTAAATATAGGATTGTATATTATAAGGTAAAAAGTACACTCATTGTAGAAGATATGGTTGTCATTAGTGTGATGTAAAAAGTTTTGTAATAAATCTCATCATTTTTAAAAGTGAGGAAGTTTCTATTGACACAAGGGTGAAGCAGCATTATTTTGTTGTTTTTTCTTAAATTTTATAGACAGTCCAGAACTAAACTCAAAGGATTGTTTAACTTATAAACACCCACACTAGTGGTTTTTGTTTTCTATACTAGTCTAGGAGGCGAATTGTGGCTCATTCTATGAACCGGCAGTGTAACTAATTCTTCATTTAATCAGTAATACATATTTTTATTCCGTTATAGATATAAATAATTAGTTGAGGTATTAGTATGGGTTTAATTTGATATTTCAGAAGTTATAATGCTGTAGTTGTCTTTAGGGTCATGTAAAAAGAGAATGAAACATTTTTTGTGGTAAATCTCATTATTTTTAAAAGTGAGAAAGTTTCTATTGACACGAGGGCAAAGCAGCATTATTTTTTTTTTTTTAAATTTTAGAAATCTCTTAGACGGTCTATAACTAAGCTCAAAGGTGTGTTTAATTCATACATAATTCTGGCATGTGTCGATTTGCATATTCCCTTCTCTTCTACCATTAAAGTTTCTTTTTCATTAACAGGGTCAGTCTCCAGATACTGAAATTGGACGGGTTTATGTTTATGACTTGGATGATTGGGATCTCCCAGACAAAAAATTCTATTGGGAGAGCATAGAAAATCCAAGATTTAAACTAAACGAAGATACAGGAATGATAACGATGAGGCATGGAACTCGCCAGGGAAGATACCATCTTAGGTTTAAAGTCTATGATAGAAAACATACTCAAACCGATGTCCCAGCCAATGTCACTGTCACTGTCAAAGAAATACCTTACGAGGCTGTCATCAAGTCAGGATCCATCCGGCTAGCAGGTGTCTCCGATGAGGATTTCATCAGAATATGGAACTACAGGGTAATGTATTAATATTCTCTTGTATAACAAAATATTTTCTTTGTGTTAGTCTAGAATCCATAATTGCATGAAATCATTGAAATTTGTTTATTATGAACATAATAATCATTATTAATATGGCAAACTTGTTTTGATCGCTGTGCACCCTAGTTTTCCAGCCATTTACACTATTAGATCAAATCAGGCCGACGATTTAACGTGTTGCCCTGTGTGTCATCTCCAAGTTTAGCCACCCAAACTTGGGGTGTCTGAGGTGAACCTCGCGGAGGCGGGCACCACGATTCTACGTCGCGCATTAGACCAATATAAACTATTCGCGCAATTATACCAGGGGGGGCGAGAAAACAATAAAACGACAGTTATACCCCCGGTACTAAGGTGGCTCATTTACCTCACTACCATATGACGCCAGACCTGAGGTTGTAAACGTTCTCTTTTTTTCTTCCCACATCATAGATGTACTGGAGATATGCCTTCGAATATTGTCCTTTAAACGATACTTCGTAGAGCTCGCTTACCTCTTTGCCAGTTATTATCTGAACCTTCATCCTTGAGATAACCATTAATATGGCAAACCATCATACCTCGTAAGGTGCCAGTACTTACTACAGTAGGTTAGTTGCGATCAAAGATGGACAACGTCCGAAAGCGCTCCAACGACTCCAATATCATCTTACGAGGTATGACGGTTTGCCATATTAATAATATAAATCATACCAACCTCAGTGGTAATAATAATATGCATGTATATAATAATCATTGTAATAATTCAAATTGCTTTTTGAAAACGTGGATTTAGGAATATTTATAATTAACAACATATAAATTATAAACACAAAAAAAAGGACGACGAATATATTTTTAAGGAGGTGCTTAACTATTCCTACAAAAATATATAATTTACTTCCTTATTTTCAAAAACCAGTTTTCATTATTGTGATAATCATTCTAATTACATAAATTAGGATAATTTCATTAGTACTATAGACTGAAATACTTAATATTGAAACAAAAATGTCTTGTCAAAGATGATGACAATATATTGTTATTTAGTATGTTTAATGTTATCCAATAATGATGCACTTAATAGTTGTATGTGCTTGTCTGTTTAACTCATATTATTTATTTGAGTGTTGATGTCACTCGATTCCAGTGAACTGAAGAAAGTGAAAAATCGAAAAGATACAGTATAAAATGGCTAGCTGTGAATTTAAAAATTAGTCATTGTTATTGTTTTTGGCATAATGTGAGTTATGCACTAGAATATATATTTGAATTTTTTTCCAATGTTACATATAGTCATTTTAAGTATTTCATTGAAAAACTCAAGACTATAGCGATGACTCTTTTATTGTGTATGTGCATACATTTCAATATTTGTAAACAAATTGCTAAATTCTTATAATGGTTCAATTTAGAATAAGTAATCTTTATTGCCCCTGTTTTTGTTAGTCGTCCTTTACTACAAGTTCAATAATTATTTATTACAAACTTACAAGCGTATTAGTACCAGTAAGTATTCCTCTAACCTAACACCTCCCTTTTAGAAGCCAATTCATTATTTTTTCAATATTTCCCACTTACAGGTTTCCTTCTTACTTTAGCAGGTTTGATAATTTTCATAAAAACCCACTTTTCAGATGTTTTTTCTTCCATTGTTGCTTTGTCAGTCTTCAAACAATTTTATTTATCTTAATATGGAGTCCTAACATTTGTATAGCATTGGTTCATTATAGAAGTTATAGAAGTGCCTTTAATCAGTACCTGATTTTGCAGAGGATTGGTACTGATAACTTAAAATTTTTTTTAGGGCATGAGGGATAGTGTATTTTTCACGTACAGTCTTTTTACGAAAATAAGACACTGTCTTACTTCATTTTTAGGTCAAAATCCGTGCTAGGGCTTATTCTCGGGGAGGGTTTCAAGTACATTAAGTAAATTTACATTTTTTTGTTTAATATTTATTTTTATACAGAAATTTAAATTTATTCGATTACAGTCATGTCATCTTCTGGAACAACGTCATAAATTATCAAAATTTAAAATTCGGTTCTGATTTTCCTCCAAATCTATTTTCTGTAGAATCATTGGTCTGAATCTCTCATGTCTTGCAATATAGCTGAGGTTAAATTAATACTTCTTGCCTAAGTAGCCTCCTTCAAACGAACTTTAGAGGTAAACAAGGAATTTCTTGAAATATTTGTTTCCAAAGAATTCTCTGAAATATTACGTCAGCTAGAGAGATACCTACTACATTCAACAGTAATTTTTTAACGAATTATATTTTTCACATTATCTTAACTAGGACCTATTTTCAGGGGAGGGCTTATAGTCCAAAACGTCCCGAAAATCACGCTAGGACTTATTTTCGGGGGATGTCTTATTTTCGGAAAAAGACGGTACTAAGTCTAGTCCGTGAGAGGAATCGTAAAGAAAAAAGGAGGTAGGATGATTACTGAACCTGAAGGAGCTATTGGTATCTGAGAAATGGTTTTCTCAGATGAATAAGTCTCATTTATTTTGTGTTTATAATTCTATCAATTTTTTTTTCGATTTATTATAATTCTGTCATTTAAGAAGTTGGCAATGTAACTCAGAAATCGTCCTTTAAGCCAATTTGTTAATATGGAGCGATAACATGTGGGATATAAAATCAGCCTCAACTCTATCAATGATACGTTCTGGATTTGAGAATATTTTTGGATAAAAGTGAATATGGGTAATACTTCTTTTTTGTTTCAAACCAAATAGTTTATGTCAAAGTCCTCCGATGGTTCCAGTCTCCGTCGGTTGATTGTTGATCAATCGCTCCAACAGTTGTTTGATACAAGAGATATGAATCGTCTGCAGGATGAGGACAATTCAAGTGGTTTGACTGTTTTCAGTTGTGGGATTATTATATCTGTCTTCCGTTTTAGAGGAATCTCGATGTCCTCCTAAAGATTATTAAGATTCTGCAGTAGTTCATACAGCAAGTCTTCTCAACAGTTTTGGGTAAAACATAATTGTGCACCTTCTCCAGGAGTAGTTGCTCTATACTCATTTCAATTACAGTTTTGAAAAAGTATTGGTCATTTCTGTCATCTTTCTCCGTCACAGGAGTATTTCTTATTCCATTTCGCGCATCAGAGCTCACAACCCTGGAAGCTTTGATTGCGAAATGTATAAAGTACGGATTTCGAACTTCAAACCCTTGATGAGAACGGCAATATCAACACCTTTCTTAACCTCTGACTCCTATATCACAGTTGTTACTTCACTTTATTGTAATCGCACAGTAATGGGCTATCCATTTTTTTTAACTTTTTTTTTTTTTTTAAAATCGTCTTGATAATGCATTATTCATGTTTCAGACACAAAGTGTCATCAAGAGCAGGCTGGACAGGATGAAAGATAAACTAGCTGAACTTTTAAACACAGACAGAGAGAACGTAGACATATTCAGTGTCCAGTTAAAGAGCAGATTTCCTCCCGTTACCGATATTAGATTCTCTGCCAGAGGCTCTCCCTACTTCAAACCCGTCAAGCTTAATGGACTGGTTCTCATGCACAGAGAAGAGGTATATATTACTCATTACATATGAGGATGATTAATTTAATTTATAAAAGAAATATCCACGAATATACGATAATATAACACTAATCATTATAGACGCAAATGGTAAATAAAATACACAGGTATTATTAAATTGTAAACATCAATTTAACAATTTTTAATGCTAATAGAGTTACCTGTAACGAATTTCAATATACTCAGTATTACATATGTTTCATGTATGTATGCATGCATTCACACAGGCTTGACAATGTCATGCATGCTCAGAACGTTAGTGCAAAGTACTAAAGGACCTTACTTTAAAATCAGATATCAGTAAAACTATTACTAACTTATTTGTCTTTCAGATAGCTTGTTGGGAACACACAATTTTACATATAATTTGTATCGTAGAGTACACTATTTTTCTTTCTCGAGCTTTGGCCCAGCATTAAACTCTTCTCAATGAAACAAATTTAAGCCAAAGTTTCGTCTATATTTGTAGACATCTTCAGAGCTATGTCAATACAGAATTAATTACAATGAAAAAAATGTTACATTATTGTATGAATATACGAGCAGATTTCGTATACGTATACGTACTATACGTATATACTATACTATACTATATACGTATACTATATACTATACTATACTATACGTATATACTATATACGTATATACGTACTATACGTTTCGTATACGTATACGTACCTTCTTATTACATATATAGTTAATGGAACTTACATTGTTTTCATATTATTATAATTAATTCTGTATTGATGTAGCCCTCAAGTTGTTTACAAGTTTTGACGAAACGTTGGCTTAAAAGTGTTTTGTTGAGAAGTGTATACGTTGAACAACCTCGAGAAAGAAAATTAGTGTAGAATATATTTTGCTGAGATAAGAAGACATTGAATCATCGTGTGGTCATATAGATACTGTTATGTATAGTTGATAACAAGATTTCACAATAAACACATGAAACAAAAATCAACGTCCAAACCACAGTAAGAACTCAGAAAAAAGACTAAACTGTTTCAAGCGGTCTTCGTCAGAGCCAAATCTCAACTCAGTTGAGTTCATCTCAAAAATATATTAGTCTTTTTTCTGATTTCTTACTGTGATTTGCTCGTTGATGTAGTGTTGTACATATATAATATCAATATTTCACATAAACACGTGAAATAACAATCAATGATCAAACCACAATATGAAAATGGAGAAAAGATTGAGATCTTTCAACCTTAACAAGCTGTTTCGTCAGTGTCAATAACTCAACTGACTCTGACGAATTGTGGTTGATCATTTGTATATATAATCAGTTTGGGTTTTGACCCTGACGAAGACCACTTGTTACGGTTGCAAGATCTTAGTCTTTTTTTTTTTTCATTGTAGGGTAAAAATCTAATGAAATGGTCTCCACATATAAAACTTTTAATGATATAAACAACGCGTTTCGAACACGTAGTGTTCTTCTTCAGGCATTAACTAAAAAATACAATGACACCAGAGAGTTATCTATAGTACAAAGTAAATAAGTACAAAAATTAATACAAAATAAAATAATGAAAATGGAGAAAAGATTGAGATCTTTCAACCTTAACAAGCTGTTTCGTCAGTGTCAATAACTCAACTGACTCTGACGAATTGTGCTTGATCATTTGTATATATAATCAGTTTGGGTTTTGACCCTGACGAATAAAATTTTTTTTTTTCATTTCATATTGCGGTTTGATCATATTTATATATATAGTCACATATAGTCATATCAATTCAGTTATCTAGATTTAAAAATGAATGTGGTTGCTATCTGTTGGAATTCTCTTGATATCATTTTAAAGGGAGATTTAATTGAGTTTTTATTACTAAAACACATGTTCTTGTTCGCAGATTGAAAAGGAAGTAGGAATCAACATAACAATGGTTGGAATAGACGAATGCCTCTATGAAAATTTGAACTGCGAAGGTAGCTGTACAAACAATTTGGAAATAAGTAACTTTCCTTACATGGTAAACGCCAATAAAACAGCTTTAGTGGGAGTAAGAGTAGACGTAGTGGCTGACTGTACTTGTGGTGCCAGGAACTTCACAAAAGGCGAATCGTGTAGGACCAACATTTGCCTTAACGGAGGTAGATGTCTTGACGGGAGATACGGTGTCAGGTATAAATTCTCATCATCCTATAATCTGTTAGACTTAATATTTGCCTTTTTTTTTTTTTTATTCTGATAAATAATTCCTTTCAATAGTTGTTGGTGTCCTCATGGATTCAGTGGTCCAAGATGTCAGCAAACATCAAGAAGTTTTAGAGGTAATGGCTGGGCTTGGTACCCTCCTTTGGAAATGTGTGGAAACAGTCATCTATCTTTAGAGTTTATTACAAGAAAACCCGACGGTCAGCTTCTCTACAATGGTCCTATAGTTCCTCCTGAACCTGAAGAAATCATTGTGTCAGGTAAAAACTTATTTTATGAATTTTACTAATTCAAGTTATTCTTTCATCAAAAGTAAAAGTTGGTATTTGTTAATTATACACTTCAATATATATATATATATGATATTTTTTTTTTTAGATTTCATATCTCTTGAATTAGAAAGAGGTCATCCAAGACTTCTAATTGATTTTGGTTCAGGCACTTTGGAACTAAAAGTTAAAACAAAAAAGACTTTAGACGATGGGGAATGGCACAGAATTGATGTCTTCTGGGACACTGAGGTAACTATACCATCTAAAAAAATTGGGAAATATCTATTTTTTTCAAAATTATTAAAATTCGGTATGTGTGATATCGTGTGTTTCAACCATTTAGTGTCTTCCCACAATTTTACAGTATTTTGGGGGTGAGGACTGCAATCTCGGTAGAGAACTGCTTGCCCGGAACGGCTTATTTTTACAAAACATTTTGGTGTGGACACATCCTTAATTTTCGAAATATTGTTGAAATTATAGTATAATTTTTTAAAACACATTACACTTTTAAACTAAATATTTGTGGGGGACAACACTGTGTGACTGAGGTAGCACTGATGAACAGATGATGGAGGTTAAAAAAGGTTGTAATAGTTTTGTATCCTAAGTTTTGTATTGTTGTGGTTTCTTACATGTGCGATTAAACAAAACATTTATAAATTGGACTTTGTGTTATTCGATTAACCACATATTCTTTAGAACTGTTTTCCAATTATTTATCATATTGGTTTGAGATGTTTCAAAAAAAATAAAAACATTAAAATTAAAATATGAACAATTATAAATTCGTTTTAAATGACTTGTCAGTGCATAATTTGTATGTTTTGTCCCTTATTACATTTCTATTATTTAATATTTGAAACTTCTATTTTTTGTTATGAATCATACAACAATCAGTTGAGCCAGCCCCTCCATGACAGGTGTTAAATGTTTTCAGAATGTGCGTCTCGTCATAGACTTCTGCAAGTCTGCGGAGATTTCCGAGTTGGAAGATGGAACGCCGCCTGAGTTTGACGACTCTTCGTGTCAGGCAAGGGGAGAGGTCCCGCCTTTCAATGAGTTTCTCAATGTCAACACGCCTCTCCAGGTTGGAGGTCGGTATGTAGAGCTGATCGACCCTACACTATATCATTGGCAGTATGAACCTTTCGGCAAACACTTTGATGGTTGCATTAGAAATATATTTCACAATAGCAAGGTATTTTGTGTTGTTCTCAAGATTTAGTTAAATATGTTTTTCTTTTATTAATTGTTTTATATTATTTCAGTTGTATGACTTGGCTGGTCCTGGCTTGAGCAGGAATAGTTTTGGCGGCTGCCCTCAGACTGATGAAGTATGCCATAGTCAAGAGTCTACCTACCGGTGTTGGGAACATGGTGTCTGTTCTGGTAGTTTCACCGAGGCCAGGTGTCAGTGTTTGCCTGGTTATACAGGACCGGCCTGTGCTCTCAAGACCTCCTCTGCCACCTTCAAGCCGCAGTCTTACGTCAAGTATGCCCTCAGCTTTGAGCCGGACAGGTTTTCTACTCAACTGCAGCTGAGGTTCAGAACAAGGGAGGAACATGGAGAGCTGTTCAGAGCCTCAGACCAACACAATCGCGAGTACGCCATACTAGAAGTGAGTGTAGAGCACCTTTTATTAATTATTTTTCACCTAGAAAAACAGAGTTTTTTTCCCGTAACTTTGATACTTATAAGCTGTATATCTCTAATGCTTTGAAAAGGGCAAAAGTCTTGTTCAGTCATTACTTGATACGCATTAACCATAGACGAACTACTTTAACGGGGACACCAACAGCCAGTAGAGTCACCATCACCAGCCCAACATTGCTAACTTAGTTCGTTCAGTAGGAATGGTGTCTTCAACATAATTATGACCATTGACAATTACTGGCTATTGAATGTATCCGCAAGTACCTCATATCACAATGCGTCTCGTATATCTAAATCTTCTTTTCCCTTTGGATCATATTGAATATGAAAAAAATCATGGTAGTTTAAGTTTCTCATCTGTTCCTGTACTTCAGTCTTCTCGGTCCACGAAGTGATGGCTCCAGTAACCCTTTTAGGGGGACACTGAAATAGTTGGATATAGGATAATAACTTCGAAATTCTACTAGAACTAGTTTCTAACTGCACTTACAAACAGTTATTTGTCATTATTCATCTGATCCAAATTCACAAGGCCACTCCACATCATTAAACATATTTATTTTCTATTTTTACGTATTTTTTCCAGATTGCCATTTGAAAAATATATTTACATTAATTACTCTAAATGCAAATCATCCGTTAATATTTATATTACAAAAAATTAAAAATCATTTAAATATATCTCCAAATTTAAATCTACTTCGAAACCCTTCAATTACTTAAGGTCGGGAATCGGTTCGGGAAAGCTACTTAGTATAAAGTAACATATTTACTTTAATTGGGAAAAGACAATCAAAATTCTCAGCACAAAAGAAGGTATACGTAGAGACTTTTATTTATTTGATTGTTTAATTATTGTCTTATTTATTTATTATATTTTATAATATATTGAAATTTTAATATTCAATTAAATTAGTAAACAATCTGGTGGTTCTATATTTTTTTTTAATTACGATTTCATTCTTTACCATAATCGTTAGGAGGTTTTTAAAAATTTTACAATGGATTCCTATTGGAATATTTTTCATAAGCATTAATTTTTTCAGTTAACCAAATTGTTATTTTTATTATGTAAGTCTAGAACTTTGAATGTTCTTAATGGAATAGAGTTTTTCCTACTGTGTTTGTTAGATTAAGCATTTCATGGTTTTCTTTTCGTGAGAAAACAGTTTCTTAAATGTCTTCACAGGTAAAGTCTTAAGATTAATAAGCATTTCAAAGAATAGTTATATTATGGATGTAAATTAATCTATAAAAGTTGAAAGGTTGGTATAAAAAATATATAAACCCTGAACTGTAATGCGAATAAATCCCGAAAAAAATATATAATAAACCTTATGTTGTTTAATCGTATTTGTTGTACAGTTAAGTTGGTTTTATACATTGTATAAACCAGGGGTATTTAAAGTTGTTTCGCTGATGTTCATGTTTAGAAACTATACTAAGACAACATATGGTAATATATGCGAAAGAGAAGAAGTCGTATGCAAAAATATACAAAATTACCAATCTGTAGTGTATTAAATAAGCTCAATCAATCTAATGTAGATATAGTGACTTTTAAATTGAATAGGTGAAAAGAAAAAGAACGGTTGACTGAAAATGTCGATTGATTCCATCACACAAAATTAAGTTAACATTTTTGAAACAAAATAAATATAAATCATTAGTTGTGCAATCCGTAATTGTGTGGTATTTACTCATTCTGAGGTAAAATGGATAAACAAACAAAAGTCTCCACACAAATGAAGTTTTATTCAACACAAAGTGTTCGAAACGGGTTGAATAAAAACTTCATTTGTGTGGAGACTTTTGTTTGTTTATCCATTTTACCTCAGAAAAAATAAATATAATGTAATATCACTAACGATGTTTAATTTATTTTGTAGCAATAATCATTGATATTATTTTGACTTTTTATGTCCAATCATGTTATTTATAATGTTTTGAAACGAAATCTAACGATCAGATCTTATTACAAAATTAGTCCTATTCAAATCTTTGTTTTTTTCTTTAAGTTTATAATCATGAACATCGGCATATCAGTAAAAAATGATGAAATGTTACTTTGAATCTAATTACTGCTTTTTATATAATATAACTAGTTATTTCAGGATATTTAACTAGTTATTGTGAAGTTTGGTCAGCATTCTGTTATACTTTTTGAGTTTGGAGAGGGCCAGTTAAAAATTAACAGGAACAGGTAGATTGGAAGGAACCTAAGTAGAAGAAGGAAACTAGAAATGTTTCCACACATAATACTTCATTTTTAAACTCTATTTACATCAACAAGCAGAAATACCCGGCGTTGCCCGGGTCTAGAAGTTTTAAGTATAAAATTTGAAATGATCGAAATGAAAATTGGGTTCAATATTATTTTATGCATTTTTGTCTTACGATTCTTCATTCATAATCTACAGTCCCTTGGACGTTTTTTAACATTTTCAGGAGAATAGTGGTACCTAGGCTATGAAAGAAGCATCCTAGAGCAAAATATCATTATATAACTTTGAGCTCAATTTTTATTTCCAACATTTCATATTTTATGCATTAAGGCCGTAGACGCCATATTTCTTGACAAAAAATGCAAAAACTCAAAATCGGCAAATTTTTGAGGTTTTTGGGCCCTAGGGGGCCGGGGTTAGGATGCCCCAAAGAGTTTAATAGCCTAAAACCACCCCAAGACCTATAGAAAGTGCCTTGCAAAAGAATATTTGAAAAAGGTCCATTGTAGGCCGAATCCATAAGGTACAAACATACATACATACATACAGAACCACGAAGAGAATTTATATATATAGATATATTTTGAGTTTTTTATGCTATTTTTTTTTCAGATAAAGGACAGTAAATTGCACTTCAGATACAATTTAAACAGTCTAAGGACGGAGGAGAGGGACATTTGGCTAAGTGCTGTTACTGTTGACAATGGTCAATGGCACACTGTCAGGGTAAGAAAGCTACTTATCCACCTTTGTAAAATATATGCACTTTCCCTTCAAACCCAAACAGCTTCTTACTAAAATATTGTGTAAACTTGGTTTGAAATGTTTTCACAGTTATTAATGAATTGAATAAATATAAGCGTTTTTCTTTCAAAGTAATTATTTGCTTATAAATGTATAATATTCTTTCATCAATTTAATTATGATTCCCATGAATGTGGAATAGACTTACGATCAAAATGAGTTACAACTTGATATTTCTGCTCAACCGGCTGTGTGGCATACGTGTCCAAGTGAACAATACCGTCAGTTAATTTCGATGTGACTTACAAGCTAGCAAATGAAATATTATCGCAAATACCGATTAATTTTTCAGATTTATATTTTATATAAAGAGTTTTTATATCATTTAACATATATTATGCTATATTTATTATATTATTATTTTATATGCTAAATTATATTAAGGAAATTTTAAATTTATTTATTTGTTTTAACAACTTCTTTTATAGGCGTGGTAGAAAGTGTGAAACGTATTTGTTATATGTCCCCCATGTAACAAATTGTTTTGGCTTTATGAATACCTGAATTTGTATATATATAAAGATTTCACATAAACACGTGAAACAACAATATGATCAAACCACAATAAAGAAATGGGAAAAACAAGACTAAGATCTTTCAACCGTAACAACGGTCTTCGTCAGAGTCAAAAACCCAACTGACTCACTTGGGTTTTTGACTCTGACGAAGATCGCTTGTTACGTGTTGAAAGATCTTAGTCTTCTTTTCCCATTTCTTATTGTGTTTGATCATTGATTATTTATATATATAATTATATAATAAAGGAATAAAGTTACAGCTAGAGAACGCATCCTGAAAAGACACACTCTCGAATCTCGATAATTTCGGCGTCTTGCCGTCTTCAGGAGTATGAATAGATAAGAATAATAGAGAAGAAGAATAGGAACGGAGACGTAAATGCGTCCACTGGCCGATGTAAACTCTTCATATATATTATATTATATATTATATATATATATATATGAGTTCAAAAACGAATAGTAACACACAGGGAAAGAGAAATACTTCGGATAATCTACCTTCAGAAGAAACGGGAATGAGAGACCAAGCACGCAGGAAACGCAACTGCAGGAAAACCTGGGTCTCCCATTCTCTTTTCTTCTGAAGACAGATTATTTGAAAATTTGAGTTAGTGTGCCTCTTTCTCTATTTATTACTATTCTTCATGTGTCCAGTTTGGATGGACTTCCTGAGTTTTAAGTATATATATAGACAGTAATTTTCCACCGTCCGTCTTGAACGAACGTACCTCTTCTTCTTCTTCTTCCCCTGTACACTCTTCCTGACGACAACTTCGTTTCGAAGTATTGGTCCCAGTAAGTGTTTTCGTTCTTTATGTGTTTTTTTTTAGTTATATATATATTTACTATTGCGAAAAACAAGACGATCCAAAACGGAAAAATAAAGCTCAAAATAGATAAAGAAACAAAAGTAAATAAATAAGATTGACTTACAGTCACTAATTTTCGGTTTGAACCGTCATAAGGAGAGATAAGAAAGGAAAACCAATTGCACTGCTGCCAGCATAGACCAAAATTATTTGGGGGCCCATTTTTTACTGCTTTCGAATTTAACTTGTTGACTAACTAATTGATGTATTGTAGGTGTCGAGGTACGGCTCAGCAGCTATGCTTGAACTTGATGGCGGGGAAGGACGAAGGTATAATGAGACGTTTACCTATGAAGGTCACCAGTGGCTGATTGTGGACAAACAGGAGGGCGTATACGCTGGTGGCAAAGCAGAATACACTGGTGTTAGGACGTTCGAGGTCTACAATGACTACCAGAAAGGTAAGATTTCAGTCGTCAACTTCTTAGTTAACGTAAATATCGTTTTTAAAAATACACTTGTTATTAATAACTGGCGATTGAATTAGCAAAGTCCTTGTACAGACCCTGTGGAGATTTCATGACTGACTGTAACAATAAGCTTTCATTATTTAATATTTAAAAGTAAAGAATAAAATTTGTTCAATATCCCACTCACTTTCTGTTTCGTTTTCAAAATCATGTTTAATTTAATAATAATTAAGCAAACATTTATAATTTTAAGTAAATAAGACAAAAAAATAAATATGATTGATGAAATATGAATGAATGTAAGGTAATATGAATCATTTGGCATGTAGGCTGCCTGGACGATATTAGATTAGAAGGGAAATCGTTGCCCTTACCTCCTTCAGCGAACGGCACCCAATGGGGACAAGCAACCATGATGCGCAACCTAGACAGGGACTGTCCTTCGAACAAGCCCTGTGCCAACGTCATCTGCCCTGACCCCTTCGAGTGTGTCGACCTTTGGAATGAATACGAGTGCACGTAAGCATTTCTCACTCAAATATTCATTTTTATTCAATTGAAAAAGATTTCTGTCTATCTTCATAAGCATAATTAGATTTTAATTAATTAATTGCTTTAAAAACTTTTACACGTTACTTTTGTCACCGAAAAAAATTATTTAAGCCAGGGGTTCTCAGTCTTACTTGGCCTATGCACCCTCTCTCCCTTTGTCACAATGCCATCCCTCCCCTCTTCATTCCAAGATAATCTTTTTCAAAAAGTCCATTCTAAATATGCAAATATAGAAATTATTCTTTCTTTATTCATATATATATATATTTACAATTAAAAGAAATGGTCCAGCGGACTTTTTTAAATAAAATAAATTCAAAGCGAAGGAAACACACGCATACATCGATATTTCGACCATCGTCGTCATCAGGAGGTGTGAAGAGCGAAGAGTCCCGCAGGAAGACAGGGCGGCGACAGTCGATGTTGATATCGATGTGAGTTATGTCTGTGTCTTTCTGTGTGTTTCCTTCGTTTTGAATTTATTTTATATATATATATTTACAAACTTACATAGACTGATTATAATAGAGTTTAATCAAATTAAATGCTAATTAAAAATATTGATGATATAAAATATTAATTCGATTAAAATAGCATTTTTTTTAGTTTATAATTAATAAATCAAAACTTTAATTGCTTTTCTCACTCTTTAAACTTTTATGATTTCACAATTCACCCCATTGAGAACCCCTGATTTAAGCAATTAAAACTTAAATATCTTATTTAAATAAAACACCTTTATTTATTTCATCGTCTGTTTTATCATTCAATGAACGCAACTTTCGATTTATTGACCAAGAATTGGTCTTATTTAGAGATACCAAGTATTTATACCTCATATATGGTTGAAACTACAGTTAAAATGTGTTTTATTGAAATAATAACTGTGGAACTGTCAGAAAACAAAATTGATATTCATATAGCTCCTCGACCACTGATTTATAAAGTTCAAAAAAAGGGTTCTTGAAGATTTTGGTCTAAAGAAAATTATACTCCTGTTTATACGCTGACGTTTCATCAAAATTTTTTTGGTATTTTCACCACTTGTTTTTGAGGAAAAACACTATTTAACAGTCCATGCCCTTATCTACCAGCATCATAACAGATGCTTTAACAAAACCTTCCTTTGTATCGAAAAAATTTTTGATGAAACGTCGGTGTATAAACCGGAGTTTAATTTTCTTTAGACCATATATCCTCAAGAACCCCTTCTTTGAACTTTAAATTTAAACCACTTATATTTATATTGAACGTTAAATTCAATGTTAAACTCTTACCAGAAGAGAAATACACACTATCATATTAGCCTCATATTGTCTGCAAATGATATTGCAGTGTTCCAATATTCTGATTATTTTGAATATTTGAGTATATATCTCTTGTTTAACTTTTAAATTTCGATATCAGAATATACTAATTTCATATTTATTGATGTTGAGCATAAAAATAAAAACAAACCTGCATAGTTTCATTATTTTCAAAAATTAATTTTACAAATCATTAAACGAAATTCTATTTTACGTATATGTTTTTCCAGTATATTGATTCATGAATTTTTAGACTTGTACAGAAAAAAAGAAGTACTAATAATTTTTTACAAAAATTATTACAAATGTTTATTATTTTTTTTGTTATATTCTTCTTTTGGACACGTTATTTTTCTTCGTTGTTATTTTTGTAGGTAGCATTTTCCAATTTGGTTAACAATTCATCTTTTCATTATTAAATCGACAGTTCAAAGTTCCTGACCATACTTGTGTTCATTAAAATTCCAGATATAATAATTCCCAACTTATATCTAATATTAACGGATTTTACCCGTTAAATTGCTAAAATAATTTGCATTTTGTACAATTCCAGTGATTTTTTTTCCCTAATATTGAATAATTAGACAATGACAGTAAATTATGACTTTATTCTTTTTATAATTTATTATAAAATAGTTTATTTAAGTATAATTTAATTTAGTTCCTTTGATGTTTTTTTTTATTGTTTTTCAGACCAACACATTTTGCACGAATGACTTTGGTGACTGGTTTCTTTTTACTTATAATATGTTTGTTTTCTTTTTCTCAGTTTCTTTTGATTTCAAAAAGCCTTATGTTCACCACTATTACTAACATTTACTAATGTTTTTACTAATTACTAATGTTTTGCTAATGTTTTACTAATGTTTTGCTAACAGCCAATCATTTCCTTGTACTCTCATGACCTTGGGTTAACGGTTCACAGGATTAACACAATGCTTGCATGCTAATACTCACATTGTATTACCCTCATCATTTGGAAAGTGTATAATCTTTATTAATGAGATAGTAAAACCAGTTCTAAAAAGAAAAAAAAATAAATCGATAACTCTTTTAGAAATTTATTTTAAGTTTTCGGTAGCAAAAAATATCTAATGTTAAAAAAAAATATATTCTCTTTACCGATTACAATGAATATGGTCTAGTTTTTTGGAGTCAAAGTTGTTCAGTCTTCCACTCTTCCATCGGGTATGTCATTATTTTTTCATTTTATTATACACAATTCCGGTTATTTTTGTAACTTTTAATTTCTAATTTGTATTGTAAAAGTTTTTTCTGTCGATGAAAACGAAGTGTTCGAGACGTGTAGAATAACAAAAAAAGGCTTCTTTTTTGTGTTTGGAGACTTTTTTTTTATCCATTTACCCCAGTAGAAGATCTACAATATTTAACTTTTCACGGTTTCTTCCAGATTTGGTTTTCGTTTTAAAATATTTCACTATTTTTTACTTCTTCATGATTTGTATCAAATTCTGTATAATGTTCTTTTTATTTATGAGCTCGTGAACCCAATTATTATAAAAATAAAATATAAATTATTAACATTATAAAATTATTATATAATATAAAATTATTATTATTTTATATTATAAAATATTTATTATATTAAATAAAAATTTTATATAATGAATGTCATTGTTTCTTCCGATCCATATTAAGTATATGTATATAAAATGTATAAAGAAGTGCTAATAATTTTATGGAGCATAAAATGAAAAACCACGCATAAAGTGTGGTTTTCATTTTAAAATATTTCACTATTTTTTACTTCTTCATGATTTGTAACAAATTCTGTTTAATGTCCTTTTCATTTATGAGATCGTGAATCCAATTATATAAAATTATATAATAATTTTATATTATATAATAGTATATAAAATTATATTATATTATATAATAATTTTATATTATATAATAGTGTATAAAATTATATTATATTATATAATAATTTTATATAATGTATGTTAAAAAAAAGAAACTTACATTAAGAGCAACTAATATTGCAGTGCTAGAGAATAAACTAAGAACAGTTGATTTGAAAATAATTCGTTTCTCTAAAGTAATATTCAATAGCTTCGAATTCTCAATATAATTAATTAACTAATTTACATGATACTCTCATCGCATTGTTATTCATTCTTTTTCAATATTTTTTTAAGTTTTTTGCTGGGTTTGAGGATTATTTTCATTTTTCGAATAAAAACTAAACCTGTTTGAAGTTATGAATTTTAATCAACTATTTTGTTGAATTCATGCATTTCATCATTACCACAGAGGTTAGTATTATTAATATTAGACATATAATCTACCGTCTTACCTCGTACATTACTGCCGTAGCCGTAGCCGTCGGACCGGTTTCAGGTGTCACCCATCTTCAACACGAACTGAAGTTCTTCAGTTCGTGTTGAAGATGGGTGACACCTGAAACCGGTCCGACAGCTACGGCAGTAATGTACGAGGTAAGACGGTAGATTATATGTTTAATATTAATCATTTTGTTGAGTTCCACAGTGCCACACCACACACAATCTGTTTTGGATATTGCTTATTTTCAAAAGTAAGTGGAAAAAACTGGTTCAAGGCTGTGTAGTTAAAGGTAATTTGTTTTAATCTGCAAATATTAAACTTAATGGCAGATATCAAGTCAGATGATGAGGGTGATTTTAAGATATTTTGAATGAATGTTGGTTTTTGCTGAACAAGTTGATGGTTAGGTGTGGTGAGGGTCGCATAGTGTCGCCCGACGGCAAAGGTTGTGTGGATAAGAATGAATGCCTGGACAACCCTTGTCGGAACGGAGGCAAGTGTTACAACCAAGACCCGCGCTTGCGCTACCATTGCGACTGCCCTGACGGCTTCTACGGCGAGAACTGCGAGCTCGTCCAGGAAGGCCAGACTCTCAAGCTCGGCATGGGCGCTCTGGCCGCCATCTTGGTCTGCTTACTCATCATCATGAGTGAGTTGATCCTTTGCATGCCTCTCTTAACATTTCTTTTTATCTTTATTCGCAGGCTCAAGTGAAAGAAATCTATTAATCTTCAGTCAATGTAAAGTGATACATAATGATCTTTTATGTGAAGTGCTTTAGATTAGGACAGGTGTGGGGAACCTATGGCCTTTTAAATCAAAAAGTGCATTCTTCTGTAGATTGTGGAGAAAAATGTTTCAAAATCCAAAGAATTACAATTCTGGTAATGAAAGCAAAAAATTTTAGCATTTAGGAAGAAGACTATTTATCAATCATTACTTCAAAAGTTTAAGCTTTTAGAAAATCATTTTCCTGAATAAACGAAGATAATGAGGTCACTGCAGAATCTTTTGAAACATGCAAATTAGTTTTAGATACACTGATAGAGTAATATAATGATGGATTCAAGGATTTTACAATATAACTGTTATACAAGAACTTGCTTATTCATTCGTTGTTGCCTTTGGGGAAAGGGACGTTTTCTAAAATGGCCTTTACTCCCAGAAAAGTTCCCCACCGCTCGATTAGGTTTACATTAAATCGTTTTTTTTTTTTGTGAATATATACTTTTTAGAGATACCTCATTTATGATTTGGCACCCATGGGTGAGCCACGATACTAGGAGTGACAACAGCTTGATGGATCACCCATCCAAGTGGCAATCAAGTCTAGTGTCCCTTAACTTCGCTGATATAATAGGAACTGATGGATAGTGGCATATTGAGGAAGTTTATGATTTCTTTCACTTGCTTTGTTTGATGTTTTTCCACTAACAGCATGCAAAGGCACGTTTCATTTGACTCAACTGGGTTTTTTCCGCAATCGGCTATCACCTGGGACAGGTGTAAAATGTGTTGGTCATCGTAAGAATGTCGGTAAGTGGTCTCTGTGTGTGTGGTAACAGTTGCCCCAAGGGCCGGCGCTCGATGGGCGGCCGATGTGTCAACATTGACGAGTGCCAGCTTTGGTCGCCCTGTAATAATGGAGGCACTTGCATTGACCTGGAGGACGAGCGACTCTTCTACTGCCACTGCACGCCTCTCTTCACCGGACTCCACTGTGACCTTGAACTCCTTCAGGCTGGAGTTATTCAGCCCTCTACTGACTTTATTATTGCACTCCTAATTTGTCTTTTGTTATTAATTAGTAAGTTTTTATTTCTTTACACATTTTCATTATATTTATTTAATATTTTTATTAAATTTTATTTATTTTATTTTGTTTAATTCATTTAAAATCAAAAATTGTTTATGACACAAAAACGAATCCGTTGATTTGCAAGAAGTACCAGAATTGTTTACATATATTCTATTTACTCTTAATATGCCATAGTATAATACAGTGTTTCCCAAACTTTTTCGAGCGACCGCTCCCTTGGGTCCGTAAACCTATACTCAACACTCCTCAATAATCAGAATCTTAGACTAAAAAACGAAACGAGTAACACTTTAATAATTAAATTAATATAATGTCTAATCGAATATTTATTTATAATCCAATATATGTATTGTTTCATAGCATATTCATGCAAAAGAATTAATACACAATAAAAGAAACTTAGATGAGACTATACTTTCAACATAAAAATAAATTATCAAAACAAATAAGTTTAAGAAACCTTTTCCTAGAAGTTTACATGTGGTGTTTTCACTTAAATTTAGAAATTATATTGCATGAAATTTTCATTTTATGGAAATAGAATCCCCACTCCTTTTTGCATTAGCGCCCCCCGATATCAAAGCACCGCCCCCAGGGGGGTGGTACCGCCCTTTTTGGAAACGCTGGTATAATATAATTAGAGTTATAGAATTGTGCCTGATATTTTATTTACTATATATATATTATTAAAAAAAGTATCCATAATTTGCGGAAACTTGCTTCTTGATCAGTTTCTCTGAATAACGATTTCGTTATTGCATCTAAACTAGATAACACTCTTCCTACAGTCAAGTCTTTCCTAGAGCCATTCTCTTTCAGACGAGAATGATTCTCAAATGTTTTTCCTTTTATATAGACGAAGTAGAGTCAATTAGGAGGATTGAGGTTGTTTGTTCAAAGTTAGGAGCTGAGTGAGCTAAATAACTTCATATTTGATATGTCTTTGAATATATATATATATATATATATATATATATATATATATATACAACTAAAAAATGATTGATCGGGATGCGGTCAGTTTCTTCCACTTTCAATTCAAACTCTCATTGCCGACGTTTCGATTTTATTTAACATCTTTTTCAAAGGCGCAAGTAGGAGTATTGGCAATTGAAGGATTGAAATACTCCCCTTGTGCCTTTGGAAAAAGATTTTAAATAAAATCGAAACGTCGGCAATGATAGTTTGAATTGAAAGTGGAAGAAACTGACCGCATCCCGATCAATCATTTTTTAGTTGTATATCTGTCACACGGTCGAGAATTTATTAGTGTTTATATATATATATATATATATATATATATATTGATACAACATATCAATATTCAGTTAGAAACCTGCCAAAAACATTTTAAAGTTATTTGAAACAGAAGACGAAAGAGACCCAGCCCAGGTAGTAACAGCGACCCCTTAGTTCACTCACCTCCAGCTTTGAACAAACAACCTTAATCCTCCTAATTGACTCTACTTTGCCTATATAAAAGGAAAATCATTTGAGAATCATTCCTGTTCCGACGATGGCTCTAGGTAAAAGTTGAAACATGTTGACTTTAGGAAGTTTTTTCTATATGTTATATAGTTTAGAAGCAATAATGAAGTCGTTATTCAGGAGGACAGGGAAACTTATTTGAAGTAAGTTTCCGCAAACTATGGTTACTTTTTTAATAATACGTGCTAAGGACTGCTACAAAAATTTACAAATATATGTAGTACATGACTCTTTTTTTCTTGATATTTTTGTTGGCATTAATTATACTTAAATAAGACCTAAAAATCTTGGTGATAACACTCATTATTATTAAAGAACACATCATTCTCTATCAATCTTTTATCAATTTAAGGGAATTGACTTCCATCTATTAGTATAATTTTGTTTTCTTAGTACACATTCAAATTTTGTAAATTTCCTTTTCGTCCAATTGAGTTTATTAAATAGAAGATACGAGAAGAAGAAAAAATAATCTTGCGTTAGACATCTCACTACTTTCGTTGTTATATTATAATTAATATTAATACTTTCATTTCTAAATATTTCATATTTCTCTATGTTAAAAAAACATAATTTTTTTAAACAATATGGAAAGAGGTTATGTACTTGTGATGATTTTCACATTGTAAAATAATTTGTTATTATACTTTACAATAATAAGGCAACAGGTTCTATTTAGGTTAGGTTAAGTTGCATCGGCAGTCCCACAAGATAACATATAGGTCGAAAATTGGCCCTTTGTGATACCACACAATGAAGATTGATTTTGTATTGGGAGTCCTAAATTTTGTCTGACTCAATTATATTTAGAGTTGGGGATCTTTAACGAGTATACCTTCATTTCTAAATATTTGTAAAGTAATATTCTTCTTCCAAGGACGACGTGCTCAGATTTATTCACCGCCGTCATCAATAAATCTCGTATGGTTTTTCGGGATACCTACTGTAAGATGGAAGGTAAGACGTCTTGATAGTCTGGTTGTAGTCATCCCGATGTACTTTGTAGGACACAGGCTTCACAGTTCCCGGTATTACATGTATATTGGTACACCAAGTGACTTTTTTGCAGCACTGAGACATCTGATTGGGGGTGGTTTTTAAGAAGAAGGTTTTGAGTCTTTTTGCTTTGGCAGTAAATCCTAAGTCGGAGTTCATCAGTTTCATTTGTCGGGAAAACATTAGTGCGAATGATCTTTCTTAGGGCACGTTCAACTAGTTTGTAGAAACTGTGCATATATGCTCTATAGTAGAGATCTATTGTTTCTCCTGGATTGATTACATTTGGTTCTCTTTTTTTTCCTCAAAAACTTCTCCTTAAAAACTGCCCCCACAGGGATGTCTCAGTGATGCAAAAAAGTCACTTGGTGTACCAATATACATGTAATACCGGGAACTGTGAAGCCTGTCCTACAAAGTACATCGGGATGACTACAACCAGACTATCAAGATGGCTTACCTTCCATCTTACAGCAGGTACCTCGAAAAACCATACAAGACAAGTACATAATACAACATTAACGAGGGAAATGTTAGAGAAAGGAATAACAACTTCAAGAATAGAAAATAATACCAGCCGCCTTCGTATCCTCGAGGCATTATACATCAAGGACATCCAACCTTCTATGAACATTCAGGCCAACAGTACAGACATAATACCAAGTTGTAAGAACTTCGATAGTTCTTATAAACTTAATAGGCCTACACTGACAGGACCCCCAAACAATGTGTATAACAAGTTGTAACCTTCCACTTGTCATAGTGGACTTGTTTTTTCACAATGATTGTCTATTTCTATTTATCCTCTTAGTTTTAATCATTTTAATGTTTGTTTAAAATTTTCAAAATTGTTATTATGTTAGTTTAATCAGTTTATACGATATACCTGATGATGATTTCAGTGAAATCGAAAGCTTATAAGTAAAAATATATTATTGAGTAACCTACGAAATTATTTTTTCGATGTCTCTGGGACAACTTCTTCATGAAATCACTCCCTACCAAAGAAAACTAGTTAGAAAACTAGAAAACACCAGCAAAAAGGTCGTGAATGCGGAAGCTACCGTCTACTTTAATAATATATATATATATTATTCCGCTGTAAATAGTAAATAATAAAGTATTTACCTAATGAATTAAATATTTTAATTTATTTATTAATTTTGTTCTTATTTTAAAACTCCAGGGACAAGAAGTCATCGTTTCATAAATACAATATGAAGTTCTCTCTTTATCTCCTCAACTTAAATAACCTGAAATTTATTAGATACTAGCAAACGAACCCATCTTTGACGGAATCAAAAATTCTAGTATACTTGGTATTCCAAAATACCATATATACAACATACCAGTTATAGTATTATACTAATTGTAAGGGTTGAGAATTGCTCGTTCACAAAACTATTTATTCTTAATAGATAGCACATCCTGAAATCTGGGAAATACCTTTTCAATCATCTCAAATA
The DNA here is from genome assembly GCA_026182355.1 of Hermatobates lingyangjiaoensis. NCBI lineage: Eukaryota > Metazoa > Arthropoda > Insecta > Hemiptera > Hermatobatidae > Hermatobates > Hermatobates lingyangjiaoensis. The sequence goes on from JAPFBL010000603.1 coordinate 168,984, forward strand.
TGCAATATCGTCATATGCTCAAATGAAATTAAAATCAACTAACAATACCTACTTGCCACACCTGTGTATTTTCAAAACAAACTTGTATGTGAAGTTAGGAAAATACAGCTTAAGGCCCCATAACTTTCCTTCTGTACTGAATTATCAATTTATTTAGAGCCTATATTTTAAGTTAGGCATACACTAATCTAGTGTCAAAGTTTCAGCTCACTATGTCTCATGGTGGCTGAGTTTACTTGTGACAAAATTTTGCGGACAAACTGACAAACCGACAGAAATTTTTCTAAGGGTGGATTCTGTTTCTCCAATGTATGAAACGTAAAGAAAACTTGAAATGAGTCAGTTCTAAGCAATGTACAGACAAAATCATTATTTTATTTATATAGATTTAACCTCTTAAGAATCAAATGAATATATAATGTTAAGTCGTATCTGTGGTTATAGTTCTAGTGTTGGTGTTTGTGGTATACAACCGAAGAAGAGAGTCACATATCAAGTACCCTGGACCTGATGATGATGTGAGGGAAAACATCATCAACTACGACGATGAGGGAGGTGGAGAGGACGACATGACGGCTTTCGACATCACACCCCTGCAAATCCCCATAGGAGGACCCCATCCAGATATTCCCACCAAAATGCCTCCCTGTAAGTATTACTCATCCGCACTATTTTTCTTTCATTCAAATTTATTTTAAAAATATATGTTTTTCTATAATTATTGAAAAAATTAATCACAACTAATTTCTTTGTATCATTTTATCTTTGGCTAAAATGATATACAATATCGCGTATTTAAGTATATATATATATGGTACACTTGTTCGTTCGAAATACGATCCGAAACGGACAAATATAATTCAATATAGAAAAAGAAACATAGAGAAATTAAAAGCACACACTTACAGTCTCTAATTTTCGGTTTGAACCGTCTTCAGGAGAGATAAGAGAGGGATTGTTCAGAGACGGTTGGTCTCCAACGCTTGGTTTCTCTCTCTTATCTCTCCTGAAGATGGTCCCAACCGACTGTAAGTGTGTGCTTTTTAATTTCTCTATGTCTCTTTTTCTACACTGAACTATATAATATATATATTTTCCTAAATTTTGGTAGCAGTCCTTCGTTGACACACACATTATTGAAAATGACACCAAATTTAGCTGATACCTGTTTCTTAACAAGTTTCTCAAATTAACAATTCTCAATGTCGACCATAGGAGATGTACTTTATTGTTTAGACGAAATAACGAGAGTGTTATTTAGAAAAATTAAGAAACTTGTTAAGAAACAGGTATCAACTAAATTTGGTGTCATTTTCAATAATGTATATATATATATATATATATATATATATATATAGATTTCACATAAACACGTGAATTAACAAGATCAAACCACAACAGGGAGTCTAAATAGGAAGAAGATTGTCCTTTGGGTTGGCTATAACATCCCTATCAGGAGTCTAAATTGTCATCGATTTGATCACCTTTTATTTACTTTGGCCAAACTTGAGGAAGACCAATTCTTGTCTTTCATTATCATAGATAAAATGGAAAATAAAATAAATAAGGATGTTTAATACTACGTATTTTAAAGTTAATATAATAAAATTTTTCACACTATCCATATTGATTATTCAATCTCCTCCTCAATCTCTGAAATATACGAAGAAGAGTACATTGTAAATGTCATTTAGTATGTTAATTTCTCATTTTATATATTATATTTTATGATGCTCATAACAAAAAAAAAGATTTGATGAATGGTATTGGTTCCATTCATTCTTTTCTACTTAAAAAACTCTAAAAGTTTTTTTATCGATTGCCAAAAAAATCGTGTAAGTTGTAAGACTGGTAAAGAGTAAAGAAGAAGGTCTTCCGATAACGAAGTTACGAGAGAAAATAAAGGAAAGCAGGCAAAACATTGCGTAAAAAGAAGTAGCTTTTTGTGTATAATGATATTTTAGTCAACAAAGTTAGCTTAAAAACTATTGGGCATCTCTGTTATAGTGAAATGTGATAATAATGTTGACTTTTTTAAACTATTATACGTTAATGTAATGCTTTCTTTGAGTCTCACCTCTTTGATATTGCATTTTTAATCAGAATGGTTTAAAAAATAAATTACAGCTTCAGATAATAAATAATTCAAATAGTATAATAAATGTTCTGATTTTTCATAAATAGGTTTTCTCTATTTGCTGATAATGTAATTTTTTTTTTTATTTTAGTTGGTGGCATAGTTCAGGAACCAAATGTAGGATTATTTATTGAAGATCACAAAAAGAGGGCAGACACTGACCCCGGAGCGCCACCATTTGATGATTTAAGAAACTATGCATATGAAGGGGGTGGCAGCACGGCAGGTTCACTCTCTTCTCTGGCCTCAGGTACATTCAAATACAATTCTCATAATCAATATCTAGTTAACTTGTTTATTGTCATTTGTCTGTGATGATAATAGTTATATAGTTTTAACCTCTGAAGACCTTTAATTCTGGAAGTCACACACTCCATTGAATGCATACTCCGTGAGCAATTTGATTGAATCTTTCAGAGCACCTTCAGTTTGTTTGAATAAATCTGACTTTTTACTCTTAGTTTATGTTTCAAATAGCGAAGATGGCCTGATGATTTATTTAAGGACTATTCACTGTAGGAAGTTCTTCATTAAACTAAGCCCATTAAAATATTAGATATAACAAGCAGAAATACCCGGCGTTGCCCGGGTCTAGAAGTTTTAAGTATAAAATATGAAATGATCGAAATGAAAATTGGGTTCAATATTATTTTATGCATTTTTGTCTTACGATTCTTCATTCATGATCTACAGTCCCTTGGACGTTTTTTAACATTTTCAGGAGAATAGTGGTACCTAGGCTATGAAAGAAGCATCCTAGAGCAAAAAATCATTAAATAACATTGAGCTCGATTTTTATTTCCAACATTTCATTTTTATGCCATTAAGGCCGTAGACGCCATATTTCTTGAGAAAAATGCAAAAACTAAAAATGGCAAATTTTTGAGGTTTTTGGGCCCTAGGGGGCCGGGGTTAAGCTGCCCCCAGAGTTTAATAGCCTAAAACCACCCCAAGACCTATAGAAAGTGCCTTGCAAAAGAATTTTTGAAAAAGGTCCATTGTAGGCCGAATGCATAAGGTCAAACATACATACATACATACAGAGCCGCGAAGAGAATTTATATATAGATAGAGCTCGATTTTTATTTCCAACATTTATATTTTATGCATTAAGGCCGTAGACCCATATTTCTTGACAAAAAATGCAAAAACTCAAAATCGGCAAATTCTTGAGGTTTTTGGGCCCTAGGGGGCTGGGTTAGGCTGCCCCCAGAGTTTAATAGCCTAAAACCTCCCCAAGACCTATAGAAAGTGCCTTGCAAAAGAATTTTTGAAAATGGTCCATTGTAGGCCGAATGCATAAGGTACAAACATACATACATACAGAGCCACGAAGAGAATTTATATATAGATGCAAGTATAATTGTTTGAAAATTATGATATGAAACTTATGAAAATTTGTTTGATAATGTTGAACTTGTGACAAAAAATTAATTTTTGCAATTTATAATTGAAAAACTTTATTGTGAACTCATTACAAAGAATTAGGAATCTAGGTCTAATTTAAAATGTTTGAAAATTTATACTATGAAGTTTGTGACAAAAATCATTTGAATATTAAAATGTGAAATTGTGATGAAAATGTTTAAAAATTATAATGTGAATGTTAAAAATTATAATGTGAATGTTTAAAAATTATAATGTGAAATTGGTAACAAAAATTAGAGATCATTCAAGAATTTCTGGTACCTGATTGTTTCCAATTGAACTAAGCGTGTGGAAATATTATCATAAAGATTAACCTACCTGCGGCCGCTATTATCAATTAAATTCAAAATGTAAACAAACAGGTTTATACAGGAAACCTTATCTATTATAATTATTTTTGGGATATTACCTGAACCACAACTCGATTTTCGATTTTTATTTCCAACATTTCATATTTTATACATTAAGGCCGTACACGCCATATTTCTTGACAAAAAATGCAAAAAACTTAAAATCGGCAAATGTTTGAGGTTTTTGGGCCCTAGGGGGCCTGGGTTAAGCTGCCCCCCAGAGTTTAATAGCCTAAAACCTCCCCAAGACCTATAGAAAGTGCCTTGCAAAAGAATTTTTGAAAAAGGTCCATTGTAGGCCGAATGCATAAGGTACAAACATACATACATACATACATACATACATACATACATACAGAGCCACGAAGAGAATTTATATATAGATAGAAATTAATTATATCTATGACAAAGGATTACAGTTAATGTTTGTTTCCACTCCCATGCTTATTGAGTTCACCTTCATTGCAGCTGTTAGGTCATAAAGGTTGACTCATTTGTCACCCATTGTGGATATGAGTGAGCTACACTACCAATTTAGTTTTACAACAGTTCTTAATTTTGTGTTTCTTAAATTTATTAAAGAACCAGTCTTTATCATAGAGACATACTTTAGAGGCTTGGTAGTGATTTATGAATGCTTCGACGGATAGAGTCCACAAAATACGCCTCGAATAAAAACATCTAGGGTCATGATGAAGATTCGAAACCTTGATCTTTCATTGCTAACATCAAACACGCTATCAGTAAAGCATACCTGGCACCTTTAATTATAGTTTAGTGCTAATGTGATAAAATATTATAGTATATTGGTTTTTGGTAGTAAAACTAGGAACTCTGTACTCTTCGACATGCCACTACCAATACCTGCAGTATAAATAATAAGAAAATTGTAATATTCCTTATTTATATTAATAAGTTTCTCACGCTCCCTATCTCTGTGCATCCCATCTATTACCATCACTCTCCCACTCTTTCTTTCCCCTCTTCCTTTCTTTCTACCTCTCTCCCACTTCCTCTCTTCCTGCCTCTCTCCCTCTCTCTCTCTTCCTGCCTCTCTCCCTCTCTCTCTTTTCCCTCTTCCTCTCATTCTCACTTTCTTCCTTTCCCCCTCTTCCTTTCTCTCTCCCCCACCTTCTTTCTCTCTCTTTCACTCTCCTTCTCTCTCTCGCATCCTCTTCCTCTCACTCTTCCACTCTCTCCCACCTCTTCCTATCTCTCCCACCCTCTTCCTCTCTCTCCCACCCTCTTCCTCTCTCTCCCACCCTCTTCCTATCTCTCCCATCCTCTTCCTCTCTCTCCCACCCTCTTCCTATCTCTCCCACCCTCTTTCTCTCTCTCCCATCATCTTCCTCTCTCTCCCATCCTCTTCCTCTCTCTCCCACCCTCTTCCTCTCTCTCCCACCCTCTTCTCTCTCTCCCACCCTCTTCCTCTTTCTCCTCCTCTCTCTCTCCCTCTTCCTCTCTCTCCCACCCTCTTCCTCTTTCTCCTCATCTCTCTCTCTCTCCCTCGACCTCTCACTCTCCCACCCTCTTCCTTTTTTCTCCTCATCTCTCTCTCTCCCTCGTCCTCTCACTCTCCCACCCTCTTCCTCTTTCTCCTCCTCTCTCTCTCTCCCTCTTCCTCTTTATCCTCTCTTTCTCCTCTCTCTCTCTATCTCTCCCTCTTCCTCTCACTCTCTCCCTCTCTTTCGCACAGAATGACTACATATATAGATGGAATGATGTTACTACTCTTGACTATTACTCAAATAAAGTGGAATGGATGACTGAAGTTAATCAGTCAATCCTACTTTACTCTATCTAAAAGGTTATATTTGCAGTCTTTCAGATAGTTTGAGTTTCTGTTCGTACTAAAAGCTGTTTTATATTATATTAGGAAGGTGTATGTTAGATTATCGAAAGGCTTGATTTATACGAGTGTTATTGACAGCAGGTGGTGTTGTTTCAGGCACTGACGATGAACAGCAGGACTATGACTACCTGTCTGCCTGGGGTCCGCGCTTCGACAAGCTAGCAGACATGTACGGTCACGACGGTGACAGCGAAGACGACCACTAGTCACTTGTAAACCCCCCTCTCTCTCTTCCTTACCATCACCCCTTCCTTGTAAATAGCCACCTTCAGTGTCTCTTACGTCACTCCCACCCCTTCCTCAACCCCCCCCCCCCCAAAAAAAAAACAAACCTTCATCCATTGTAAATAGTGCTCATGCAGTGTTTATTTATTACATATACCATTAACCATATGTTAGATCGATATATAACCTGGCATTAATGTAAAAGACATTGCTAGTGATGGTGTTTTGTAACTTTTGTAATTAATTTTATTTTTTCAATTCATTGGACAAAAACATTCCACATTATTAATATAACCAGTTTTGATTTGAATAAAGGCAGAGATGAAGCTCAACGTGTCCCATCACTGAAGCATTAACATTGTGCCATCTAATTATATCTATGTATAATTATTATTGAATATAAATTTAAACTCATTAGGAATTGTGTTGTTTGTTGGTATATGAAAGAACAAAGAGTTAGTTACATTTTAGATACATATTATAAAATTTTGTATAATTGCCATTTTTTAATTTGCCAAAATATTTGTATTTATTTTTTTAATTTAAATTATTTAAACATATACTTCCCAATGTTCCTGTTTGCTTTAGGTTTACTGAAGGATTTTTGTTAAGAGTCACATGTGAGACAAAGTGAAGAGTTACCCAGTCCCTAGTTCACTTTGTCTTCTCTGCTTGTTTTTAAAGTGTAGTCATTGCACTGAGTACAATGTAGATATTTATTGATCATAGATATTGTTTTCTATATGTTTCACTAAATTATTAAATTATAAAAAAAAAACTCAATTATAATTTCTAGATCTATGTGTGATCTGTTGGATCGAATGATATTGAAGACTTTCCTCTCCTTTTATTTATTTAATTTTATTGCAATTCACTTCATGACTGCTCAAAATTGTCAGGAACTATTTTAGGAATTGTATAAAAGAGAAATGAAACCAAAACTGTGTAAAAATAAGTATTAAGTTCTCTTGTCATTCCTTCCGATGTTATATGGTCATATCTATTGTACTGGTATTAGACTTTTTATAAAGTTTATATTCATTGTAATATAATATTTAATTAGTGTTAATATTTATTTCTAATTGTAATGTGTTTTAAGACAGTGGATATTTTTCATAGCAGTCACTAGTTGAAACAATGACGATCCAGGGCTGAACAATACCAGTGGGACTCATGTTACGTACTACACTGCCATTTTGAATTAATTTTGTCAAGTCACAGTTGCATTTAAATGTATATTGTAATCTGTAAATTTAATGATGTAAAAAAAAAATTATATTGGTATTACTGATTAAACATTTATTTAATTGTACCAATATTATCAGTACTTATGCTTGAAACTAATTTGTTTCGAATAATGTTTAGTGATAGTACTTATTGGAGCAATTGTGCTTTTAAAGACTCTCAAAAAAAATGTTTCGTCTGCATTATTGTATTTGCACCTAGATGTTTATGGCACTTAAGTGCAATATTTTTGACAGGATCACTGTAGATTTTAAAAAAAAAATGGATCGATTGGATGCCACTCGAAATTTATTGGATTTTTTCAACTACTTTTACATGTATGGACAAAATAATAAAAAATACTACTGTCAATATTACGTTGAAATAATGGTGTTTTTGTTAATGTGTTCACCGAAGTCTATTGCTGTTGGCCAATAATAATTCTTAACAGTAATCAATCTGTAAGATTTAGTTTTTACCTGTTTTTTTTTAAGCTAATTGTAAGATACATCTGCTGAATTGTTTCATTTCAAGTTGTTATCGTTTTTACCCTCAGATAGATAAGTTCTTATGTAAGTTATATTTACTGCAATTGTTTAAGTACAGCCCTGGTTAGCATCCTACTTTCAACACTTACCATTACGAAAGTAATACTCAACTTGGCACTAAGAGTATTGTTTATATTGGGACTGAATGTATGTGTGAATTTTATTTGTGTAAAAGTGTTTTGTATTTCTTTTTTAATTTAAGCTGTGATTATAATCTTTATAGCTGTATAGACTCAGTACTGATAATAAAATTTTAAAAACATTTTAGTTTATTTAAAAACCCAAAATTTATAATACTGGATGACAATAGTCCTCCTTAGTTCATTTATTTTGTTAAAGTGCAGTTTTCTAAATTATAATGCTTGTGGGGTAGTATTTTTTGTGTGGCAGTTTTTTATTTCCATTAAAAAAATATTTAAAATGAAAAACTAATTTATTCCATGATATTAAGCAACACGAAAAATGATTTTTCGAAAATCTATATATATTTGACGATTTTTATTAACTACATTTTTTTGTTATTATAGAATTACGACAAAATAAACTTAATATTGATAATAAAACTTTAAAAATATGTTGGTTCTTTTAAAATTCCAAAATTTATAATATTTGAGCACAATAGCATTTAGTTCAAGGTAAAAATTTAATTTGTTTAAGGTACAGTTTTCTAAATTATAATGCTACTCTGCTAAATTACGGCAGATTTTTTTCATTTTCGTTAAAAAAATAATTCAAACAACAATTTATTGCATGATATTAAGCATCACGAAGATGTATTGTGTAATCTACATATAATTGATGATTTTTAGTAAATATAGTTTTTCTTTTATTATAGAACTTCATGTTTCGGCAGAAGGCAAAATAAACTCAATACTGATAATAAAATTTTAAAAATATGTTAGTTCTTTTAAAAACCCAAAATTTATAATATTGAAGGACAATAGTCCTTAAATAACTATAGTATAACTAATAAACGGCCCAATGATAAATATAATTCATCGACATAAAATATCTTTTAAAAATTCACTAATGCACTTAAATGAACAAATCACTTAATTGATAACTCATCAGATTACAATGTAAATTTATAGTTATCTATCAATGAATGACAAGTTCATTCACTAGCATTGCATAGCAGTTTTAAAATTTTTAATCTTGAACGACAATTTTATCGTGGATTATATGCTATTCATTTCAAATCAAACTTGAAAAAAATAGATAAAAATATATACGAATGTTTTCCTTATCTCGACCACATATATTTAACAATATTTTTCTTTTTTATCGAGGTTTGGTTTAGCTTCAATAATACAACACCTTTAAGCCGACATTTCGTCTATATTTGTAAACATCTTCAGGGCTACATCAATTCAGAATTTAATTACAGTAACATGAGATTAAATATAACATGTAATTAAATTCTGTATTGATGTAGCCCTGAAGATGTCTACAAATATAGACGAAACGTCGGCTTAAAGGTGTTGTATTATTGAAGCTAGACCAAACCTCGATAAAAAAGAATAATAGTGTTAAAAATATATATAAAGAGAAGACCTTTTTTTCTTTACCAGATAACCACAACTAAGAAATAAAATATTAATGTCAAGCTTACTATTCTGTCTTAGATCTGGAAGGAACGAGATCATGAAAAATAGCGATTATAACTGTTTTGGGTTTAGATATATCCTGCTCTCTCTGTCACTCACACACACACACAAAAGTATATATATATATATATATATAATATATATATATAACTAAATAAGAAGGAACAGACAGACAAACTACATCGATATTTCGACATCTCAAATCAAGAGGTGTGAAACGTCAAGAGTCACAGGAAATACAGCGTTATAGAAATCAAATTTTCGGGTAAACCGTCTTCAGAGAAAGTTACCGAGATTTTGAAGACTTTGTATTAAACAAGAAACCAAGGGATGCTGGTCCCCTTTCTTTTATTCTGTAATGAGTTTCTAAAATTTGAGTTTGGATAAGTGATGTTTCTTTAACTTGTGTTTACTTTCTTCGAGTGTTAGACATTCGATATATATAAAAAATATATAAAAAAATCGGTAAATTTACATTATTTAAAGGAACAATAAAGTAAATTTACATTTTAGATACAAGTTCATTAAAAAAATCTTGACTTCTGCCTATGAATAAAGTTTTTACTAAAACCTGAAACGTTGGCTAAGATTTGAGTTTGTAATTTTTTATCCTGGAAGATTACCGACTCGTTGATTAGAGAACAACCTATATATATATATATATATATATAATATAAACAAGATATACAATAACACGGAAATAAAAATCAAGTGACAACACAAACCAAATAAGTATTCAGAAAAGTTAAGAATCTAACCATAACAACGTTTCATCAGTCAGAATTCAGTGAACTATACATATACAATTTATATATTCATAATGCATTTAAATATATAAAAAATGAAAATACATTTGATATATTGATCTAAGATTCAAAATCCATCTAAAACACACATATAAGACTACGATGGCATTATAAGATCACGAAAGGAAAATTATTTGTAGCATTCTAAACCTGTTAGGTCACTAGACTGTTCATCTATGGAAGCAGAACAAACCTTCAAAGATATTATTCAATTTGAGAAACTACGAAACACCAAAGACTATCACTGGTAAAAAAAAAGCATATTGCAAGTTGAAACATGACCAGGAACAGAGAAAACCTTGATTACCAAATACAGTAAAGGTGGCTTTACTTTTATAAATACGTTACCTGTTAATGGACTATAACATCAATGTATTATAATGTATTCTTATAATCTTAGTTTAAATAAACAAATGAAAAGGTTATGTTAAATTGCAGTGGCTGTCCTACAAGATGATACACGTAAACCGAACATTTGCTCTTCATGATTCGACACAAGAATTATTCTAACTCATGTGCATTTCAAAATATGATGCATATGACATCATGTAGCCTCGGGACCGAAGCGACGAGTCCTCTCTATACCTTTTTTAGTAATCTTAGATTCCTTGCCTTATTTATCTATTATTTATTACATCTCAACTCCCTATTAACCGTTACTCTTGTTTATTCCCTTTTCATCTCTTTCATCAAATAACTATCAGTCTCATAGAGACCACCAGGTTTGTGTTTTATAATTTTGTTGATGTAGGTCATAGAAGCCTACCTCTGCGAGGTCCATTGGGCATATCATGTGGACTGTCTCGTTTTCTCATTCCTGAAGATGCGGTTGGTTAAACGTGAAATGGCGAAATGACTCCAAATTAAAAAAAAAATCAACCTATTCTGATATATGAAGTTATGGTCGAAAGGATAAGGTGCATGAGTAAGTCAAAACAGGCTTAACATCCTCTCCGAGGGACGACGTGCTCGAATTTATTTACCTCCCTTGTGGATAAATCGAGTACCAGAGTGGGTATTGAACCCCGCATCTGGCATTCCTGAGGCACGTTGTTACTGGGCTAACCTAGTCCCTTTGTAAATGTATTATATTAATATTGAAATGTAAAAGTAAACCTATAATCAAACAGGGACCCAGTTACAAGAAATTTCATTCCTTGGCACAGTTACTAGTATACAAACACACACAGGTATTGAACACAGGAGGTAAAAACTATGAACTCCCGTTGAAAACTCCATACCAAAATTTTAACCCAAAAGCAATACTATCATTCTTTTAAAGGCAATATAAAAACGAAAAAAAATATTCATAAATTATATTACTTGTTTTGTAAAAGTTCACATAACTTTCATATAAGCAAAGTATATATTAATATATTACTTATGTAAAACTTTCATAATTTTAAATAAGTTTTATTTAAATCTTTTATCAGGTTATGAAAGTTAAATATATATTGTTAAGTAAGCAATATATGAAAATTATATAACTTTTTCCAAATTATTATTAAAGGATTCATTGAATGGTACCCATGAATTACAGGAATATTATACATTCTAAATAGCTAATAACACAATTTATGATTATATTTTAAGCAGTAAATTTAACATTTTTCCCCTAAACATTTTTAGATTTAAGAGAGATAGTCTGGACGATATTTAGATACACATTTATGTATATAGCAATTAAGCCATCCAGAAGACTTTTGAATTAAAAAACAGTTAAAAAGAAGGGATTAATTAGTTTAACAATTATTTTATAACTATTTACAAGATATAATCAATTTAAAATAAGCTCAATGTAAAAAATCTGGAGTGGCCTACACTCTACTTTACTATAAGTAACTTAATGTCAAATTTCTTGAGTATATAAAACATAACGTCTTATTTAAGCATAACGTAAACATCTAAATGGGATATAATTATTAGCCTTTCATTCCTGAGGTAGTACAGATAGTGATTGAAGGACATATCAATTTATAAGCTTATTTTTGTACATCACAAATAATTTATTATTTGCAAAATATTGATTGCATTGAATCAATATTTGCAGCATTGAAATATTGATTAAAAAAAAATGATTTAATATTCTGTTATAAATTTTTTTTTAAAGTTGTTAGAAATTATTTCACAACATTATATACACTGCTGTTAACAACATAAAAGATAAAAATTCATTAAAAACTGAATCATTAGTCACAGTATAACATACCTTTGCTTAAATTTGAGATTTCTTTCTATAAATATAATTATTAATATTATTGTTTTCCCCTTTTTTTCTAATATTAAAAGATTACCTTTGGATTGCATCTTTCATATTAATCCATAGAAAAGCAACTAATTATATAATATTCTAAATAATGGAAGTATCTTACATTATTTTTTGTAGGAATAACTTTTTTTAAACTACAATTTAATTGAATCTTAATTCAAATGAATCAATTTTAAATGTTTTTGAAAGTTATAATGATATTATTTAATATAAAGTTGAATTATTATAAGATACATTGAATTACTTAATTAATAATATAACCTATTCTAATTAGTAAAGATGACATTCATTTTTTTGCGTTAATATAATGTAATGTAATTTTTCTCAATCTACTTTTGTTTGTCGTCGTTTAACAGTTATAATTTAACGTAATATAGTAGAAAATAGAAGAGAATTTGAAAATGTGTACTAACTTTCTTTTTGATGTGGAGATTCTTTCACCTTTTCTTCTTTCTTTCCCAACACTTATACGAACACGAAAATAATTTCACACGTGTGAATAACTAAGTAATATAATTAATAAAAACACTTTTAAACTACTTTATACAACAATTTTTTTCTAAACTCCGATTAAATAAACCGACGCGTACAGCTATAAAAAAGAAGGAAGCCATTATGATTTGCACAAATATGAAAGAGATTTGGCTCTTAATTAAACCAGTGTTTACACAATAGAGAGTAAATGAACTAAATACAGACTAAATACTTAATGCGTAGAAAACCAATTAATTATATAATATTCTAAATAATGGAAGTATATTACATTATTTTCTGTAGGAATAACTTTTTTTTAAATTACAATTTAATTATGATGAATATAACTCACATTTTGGTGAGTTATATTCATCAAAAAAGGTTTCAATGTAATCAATATTAGTTTTAAATAAACATAATAAACAACACAAAATAGAAAAATAAATATATTAGTGGAATTTAGCAATTGACTTTGCAGGACAGTAGATAATAATTCGTTTTCTTTTTTAAAAAATTTCAGTTTGTGTGCAATTTGCTAAAAGGAAATATATTATTAATTGCCAAGCTATTTAATTCAATGTTTTGTTTTAATGCAGTTTTCTCTATTGTACTAATTTTAACTACAATATTATCATTGTCACAGCCTCAGAAAAAAAAAATCTATTGAATCACGTTAACAAATAATTAAGACTGGAGTCATTTGTGAGTAATATTTTAAATTAATTTTCAATATATTACAAATTGATATCGCAGAATTTACATAGTTATTTATTATCATTTCGTAGTTTTTGTGTACAACAAGTAAATAATAGTATATTTCATAAGATAATATACTATATTTTTATTATAAGATAAGACATAAGATAAAACCATTGTAAGATAAGACCATAACATAAGATAATAACAATTTTTTTAAAGTTTCACTTATAATTCTATATTTTTAGATTATATTTGCATAATTTAAATATAGATATATTTGAAATACTATATTTTTAGATAATATTTGCATAATTTAAATATTATAAATAAAATGTATTTTATTAAATTAATTTTATTCTAAGTCATATAATAATTTGTGTAATTTCTCTTACTTAATTATCTTAATATATAAATTAATTTAATTCACTTACATTATTAATTAAAGCAGTAATTATGGAAACAAATTAACAAGTCACCACCAGCTTTGCAAGCGGTTATTGCGTGGTATTTACTCATGATTAGAAAGTTGAAGAAACACAAAGTCTCAACACACAAAGAATTGATTGTAATTCCATGAAAATAAATTTAACGGATTATCAACGGCAAGTGGACTGCCGTCACAAAATTCATGAGTGTCATTCTTAGTTCATTATATAATATCTCTTTGTATTAACTTGTATGACATTTACCTGCAATAATGAAACATTTATTATTTTTATTTCATGCAATTTAAAAACGAAATGAAAGTTAAGGATGTCACTCGTGCTTCATTTAAGAATTATTTTTTATTTTTTTTATTCTCTATTTTGATATCATTAAAATTGTTTTCATATGATCACCTAGCCACATTTTTTAGCAACTATTTTTGCTTCCCAGGGTTGTAGGATCCCCCCCCCCCCCAAATCAAATTTATTTTCAATTGCTGTTAAGTCCCAGACTATCATCTTATACAGTACTTGTTTACATATATGCACACTCGTTTACATACATGCACACTCGTTTACATATATGTACACTCGTTTACATATATGCACACTCGTTTACATACATACACACTCGTTTACATATATGCACACTCGTTTATATACATGCATACTCGTTTACATATGTACACACTCGTTTACATATATGCACACTCGTTTACATATATGCACACTCGTTTACATATATGCATACTCGTTTACATATATGCACACTCGTTTACATACATATACACTCGTTTACATATATGTACACTCGTTTACATATATGCACACTCGTTTACATACATGCACACTCGTTTACATATATGCACACTCGTTTACATACATGCACACTTGTTTTAAAAAAAATCAATGATTTTCTTTAAAAAAACCATATAATTCAAATCATAAAAAAATGGTAAATTAAATGGCTAAGCAAATAAATATAATAAATTTTCAACCCCATTAAAAAAACTAATTTTGAAAAATTTAAAACAAATTTATTTTTAATTTGCCAATATTACAGTTGAAAATACGTTTAAAAACTGTATTATACACATAAAACAAAAAAAGCAATTACGACCTTAAAAACTCATTTGGTTATAAAATTAGAATTTTTTTTTCGCTTTTTATTATTTTATTTTTCTAATTTCTATTTTTACCCCCTCAAAATTCCGCCCCCCCCCTCCTTCCTACACCTCTTTGTCTGATATCGTCGAGGTATTGTCTCACTCTTCTGGTAGCCAATCCCGATTTAGTTAAATAAATAAGAAAACGGCCTTACTGTTTACCATTTAAATATTTTGGACCTTAAATGGCAAAATGGTATTTTCCATTTTATGTTATTTCAACAATAATAAATCAAAAGTAATGCTGTATAAATTTAAGTTTGAATTTTCAAGAGATTTATTTACTGTTGAATACTTCGAGATATATATATATATATATATATATATTGGAATAGGCAAAGGCAACCCCACTATGATTTTGAGGCCGAAACTAATAAAGCAGAAGCAGGTGTTGTTAGAATATTAACTGGTTTCTGTATCTCTATCTAATCAACCTTCAAGCCAATCTAGGTGAGATTGGAAACTTTTTAACAGATCACCAAGTTAAGGTGAGAAGAAAAACCAGACACAAGTTTGAAATAACCTTTATATAATGCAAAAAAAAAAATTAAATTAGAAATGGAATCAATTAATTGGATGTAATAAGAAATTCTAATCACGTATTCGTTTAGAATGGTGAGGAAATGGACTGGGGCCGGTTTGCATATTTCACCTGAGATAATTCGATTTGGGTAAATGACGCAGGATTAATGGCCCGGGGTGGTGCAGTGACGTCACACCTGTTTGTTTTTTGGGGGCCCTCATCTGATAAATAAGATACTCTTACCTACTTCAAGATATCGATTGCCAACCATTATCAACTGTACTTTGTCTCACTGCAAATTATCAGTCATTCCTTTTATTTGGGAACGCACAACCGAAAATCAAAAAAACATTTATATATTTTTTTAAAATGCTAAAGAAAATAATACCTGTTGACTTCAATTTGTCATTTTTGAATTGTTAAAACTATTTACTCTATATCCCTTCTACATATTGACATCTTAATTATAGGTTCCAATAACTACGCCATTAGTCAGGCATTTTATTTATTTATTTTTTTTTTTTTAATTCTATTTTATCCCCAGAAGGAACGAAATGTAACTTTTTACTTCTTGTTTTCAAGGAATAATGTAAGACATTTAATCTCCGCACTTAAAAATGGGATAAATAATGAAAAAAAGGTGGGGGATATAATCCAGGTTGTACAACTTAATTATTTTGTTGGTATCGCTTTTTAGGTATGAAGTGAAATGAGATCGAAAAGAGTTAGGGTGGCAAGCCTGATTTTTAAATCCCTGTTATATTAGTAAGTTATTCTACTCTCTTTTGTTCACATACTTTTGTTTAGCTTTTTTAAAATTTTACATTGGATTATTAAGAGTAATCATTAATTGTTTTATATTAATTAACACAAAATAAATTATTATTATAGAGCCTTATCTGGAAATAAAATATATTATGCTGTAAATATGAAATAACGAGCTGTTATACCCTCGGGTATTTATCTTCCTCTGCTACATCTTGTGAATTAAAATTCCTCTAAAACCGTCGACTACCCCTCGGGATTTATTAGCCTTGATTCCTTCAGCGTTACTTCAGTAATCAACTAAAACACTTGAGAGATAAATAGACCTCATTATTCCCTAGGTGAATAAATATTTATATAATAACCAAATATCAATAAACAGTTAAAATACTTTTAAAAACTTTACAAAAATACTTCATCTTGTTTTCAACAAGATTACACTTTAAGAAAGTGTTTGGTAAGAAGTATCTAAAACTCTGAGAGCATTTTCCCATTTCCTATTTCACTACAAATAATATGATTTGCAGCCTCAACTGATCTATTAAATCGCGAAACCTGAATATTTTTTATAATTAGGGAAATATTTAAAACTGTACTTCTATAAAGTAATTTGAAAAAATTAAGGTCTCAATTTTCTTTTCTTTAGCGCTTAACATTTAAGATTGAAATCTTTATAACGTTAGACTTTTATTGTTAAAAATGGAGAAATATGTTGACACCATCCATCTGATGTAAGATGCAAAACGCTGTCTTATGCTTTTATGATTTTCTACATTAATAAATTTGAGAAAAGCAACATTGCAATTACAATCACTTTATCTAAAATGATCCATATTTCTGCACCCTAGGACAAAACAGAACGGGAAAACCAACATATGTAAACGGTGATAGCCAAGAAGTGTCGTTAGGCTCAATGGAACAAACTTGTCTAGTACCTAATAAATTTTAACATGACGAAATAGAGAAATGAACTTGTTATACCGAAAAGCTGTTTATTAAAAACAAGAAAACGCAATTTACCTCAAATATAACAGTTAAATCTCAAAAATTTTCAGGCCAGGAAGTATAATTACTGGATTATTTCTTCCCTCCTGCCTCCATGTGTAATGTATGTATTTCCTTCATCATTGTCACTGGTAATGTTACATTTACATTGTTGTGACTATGTAAAATAAAAAAAAAAAAATCTCCAAAAAGAGAAGTATAGGGGTCAATAAAAAAATCGGTTGAAGAATGACTAATTAGAAAAAAAACGACACAAAGATATTATTATGCATATTTAAAATCTTTTTTAGCAATAAAACATTGTTTAGTTTGAATTCATATTGAATGCTACAATTAAGTCATATAAACTTACAAATTACAAAGGAAAAATAAAAAAGTTGAGTTGTGTTTGCCAGTCGAGTAGAACTCATCTTCTTCTTCTACTCCTGATGATGACGAGGTCGAAATATTGAAGGAGTTGTGTGTTGTTTCCAGGTGTTCTTTTATTCTAATCGTTTGATATTTTGTCCTAACGGATCGTTTCACTTTTTAAAAGAAAAATACAGGTATAATTAGGGCACGTGTTTGTTTCTTGAAACTGAATTCCTTAAGTTAATACTTCTCAAATTATCTAGGCAATATGTAGTTTCAACATTCATTTATACTTTCTTACTTCTTAGTTCGAGCTTCCAAAGCTCTCCGCTTCGATGGCTCGGTGTCTCCGGTATAGGTCAGCAGAACATTCATTTATAAACTAGCAACAATTAGTTACTCATAAAAAATAAAACCAAATAATTCGCCAATGAACGGCTTTATTTAGTGGCATCCAAATTAACTATGTGTGTAGTCACTATGTGTTATTTACTCATAGTCAGAAATTATGAGTGTCTCAATAAAATAACGTTGCATTCACAAAATAATATGTCTTAGTGAGAATATGAATACGAAACCAGTATTCCTTCGTCTCTACTTTCTGACTGATAGAAGACAAACCTGGAAAGGAACCCTTTGGTTTGAAATGTCCTGTTTTATTAATGACTTTTTTTCATTTTGGAAACTTTTTTGAGCATAATCAACAAATGTAATAAAAAGATTTCATGTAAACACGTGAAATAACAATCAATGATCAAACCACAATATGAAATGGGAAAACAAGACTAAGATCTTTCAACCGTAACAGGCGGTCTTCGTCAGAGTCAAAAAACCAACTTGGGTTGGGTTTTTGACTCTGACGAAGACCGCTCGTTACGGTTGAAAGATTTTAGTCTTGTTTTCCCATTTCATATTGTGGTTTGATCATTAAATGTAATAAAGTCAACTATCCCCACTAAATAAACAAAATAAAAAAACGTTAGGGAAACTTACTTGTATAAATTTTATTGTGTATGAAAAATTGATGACGTTTAATTTACTATTGCTATACTACAAACTTGTTATTCTTCTTGTTTTTTCGATATTTTATGTTTTAGCTATCACAAAACTGAGCTGAAGAAATTTATTTCTAACTTGTTCATTCCGTTTTTTTCTTTACTTTTCATTACTCCAAAGCACTGAATTCATGAAATTTATTTCTAACACTCCAAATCTGTTGTGGCATTGAACGTTTGAACTTGAAACAAAAGGTTAAATGAATTGACTTTTGTAGACAATAGGCTTTAACTCCTAGACCAAGGGTGAGGCCTTATAGGTAAACTGTGACCTTTTGGGTCAAAAGGAACGACCTTTCGGGTCACTGAAAAATTGTGTTATAAATCAGCCGAAAGTGAAAAAAAAAATGTTTACCAAATTCATACTTAAAAGAAAAACGTAAGTAAAGCCATATAATAACAAGATATTATGTCAATAGAACTTAATAACACACGTTCATGTAAATGTTGGACTTTTGATTGTCTCTTAATTTCCTCCCTTCAATTCAATTTTGAAACCGTGGTATTAACATTAAAAATAGAAAACTAAATTATATTTGTAACATGGAAATGTTTCGAGTAAGGATAACTAAACTCTTGTTAGTTTTACTGAAACTAGACAAACAATTTATTAACTATATACAAGTATAATACTAAGGAATACAATAACTATCCCTTTAAATAGACAATTGAGTAATAGTCCTTTCATTACAGCAATGTTACAAGGGTTAAACTGGCTTCCAAGCAAAATTGAACTGATAAATTTATTTCATAGTTTTTACACATTCATAAATAACATAGATTCCATATAACATAGTGTAACGATATTATACATATGCAATATGTATGTATGTATGGAGCATGTGAAAATATTACAATAAACTCCCTCCAAGTAGGGGCACTACTTTGGAGAAAAAAAGAAGTCTTTTTATTAACAATAAAGAATATATTAAGAAACAATAAAAGACAATATTAAATTTAAATAAAGACAATACAAGAAACATTTACAGCAGGGCTCGCATTGATGGGTTTTTCCACCTAGATCTGGGTTTTTAGGATCCCACCTAGGTTTCTAGGTTTAATATTAAAAGATCTGGGATTATTTCGAATATACATGACGACTATGTTAACAACTATGTACGTAAAATATCTTAAATTGACTCATGTAACAATTTAAACAAACGGTGCAAAAGAATTTTTTCTGTAATACAAATTGGAGAAAGTAGTGAAATGAGTTTTCGAACTGATTGCTTGCAATATTCTTTTGTTACATTGCGCTTACAAATCAAAAGTAGATTCCCTTTGGAAGAAGAAAGAATTCTTGCCAGGTTAGAGAGAGATCTTGCAAAATCTCCTAAATCAATAATAAATATAGCCAACCTATTTCTCACCTTGAGCCTGAAGATAAACTAGATAAATTGGACAATGAATGAAGGTTATTTCGGCAGTTTAATGATATATCATTGTCCAACAAATCTATTCATAAATTTTGGTATTCTCTACGCTTCATCGAGGACGGTTTGAGTAATTCGAAATTTGAAGTGCTTTCAAATATTATGACATATCTTACGGCTCTAACAAACTCTTCAGTATCGGTAGAGAGAATATTTTCACTTGTAAATCATGTTAAAACAAAAAAACCTCTCTCAAAACTGATACACTGGAAGATAGATTGTTGGCGAACAAGCACTATCAAAAAATAAATAAAACTGTTACTCATGAACACTTAAAACAGAATTAGTGAGAGATGTCGGAAACTGAGTTTGCTATCAGCGCTACATGAAATGTTTGGAACAACAAAAATCATCTCTTAAAGTCAATATTCATCCTGATGAAAAAGTTCTGCTTTTGAAACTATTACTTCACAAATCATTTGGCCTCACACAAGAAACAATAAATTATTATTCAGTCCAATCTAAGTTTTTTTTCACAGGAATCTGGGTTTTTTCTTATATGATCTGGGTTGATCTAAAATTAACCACTTGGAGCCCTAATTCACAATAAACTGATAAGTGATAACTTCCAGGTGAAGCCTGGCGTCTACGAGGTCAACTAGACAAGAGGGAAGATTCAAATTTACGTACTCCGTCTATAGTCCACCATGGAAATCGCAATATATTAGAAATATTTCTTCAATAAGTATTTCTTTTTACAAATATAACGCTTTTTAAGTAAATCCTTATTACTACATGATCAAGTAAGAAATATAGATATTATTAAAATCTTTCAACCAAAACCATAGGTCGGTCTTCGTCAAAGTCTGACTCAAACTTTAATAGAGTCAGTTGTATTCTACAACCAATTTTTTTATTGATCCCTATATTTCTATCCTGATTGAGATTTAACTGTTATATATGGGGTAAATTTTCGTTTTTTGTTTATATTTCTTATTTTTTAATCCACAACTTTCCGGTATATATGCATTACAAGTTCATTCCACTATTCCTTCACTTTCAAAATGTATTACTTACTGGAGTGGTTTGTTTAATTGAACCTAACGACAATTAGGCTTTCACCTTTTGTGTTGTTTTAATGTTTTGTTAGTTTGGCACATATTTTAGTATTGGAATGAGACACATTACCCGAGCTGATCCTAAACTTCAAATTTATTAAAGTACAAATCTTTAACTTTATTTATATTGCATTCACAATGTGAAGTCGAAATATAATTTTTTTTAAACATAAATGTGTATAACAATTCTTTGTATAGTTTATTTTCTTATTGGTTATTCTAAAATCGATTTTTTTACTCATCCTTACAACAAAATAATCCTTAAAATTTTAAACTGTTTATTAAAATTTTATAAAATATGCTAAAATAAATTGTGAAAGAATCAGTTTTGAATATAACTAACATAATAAATAATGTAATAGAATATTTTAAACATTGGGATACTATAACAAACTGACAAAGGTTATTGAACCTGTTTTAATTATTCTGTTTGAATATTCTAACGATCAGCTCGCTCTGATTTGATATATTTTTTGGTTATGCTATTCTGATATATGCATATAAACTTAACATGGAGCTCTAACCGCGTGCCATGGACCTTGAAATACTATTTTTATTCCTGGGCCCCAGTGATCCTCTGTGGGCCCTCTGTTGGTCTATGTGGAAGACGTTGAGACCCACTGATCTATATAGACTCATAGCCAAGATTTGAACCTGCAATCTTCAGGGCTAAAGAGAAGCAAGCTACGGGTTAGACTACACCTGACTTCGCTGACGATTAGTAAAAACCTATGTTAATCTAGAAATTGTGGCAAAAAACGTAAACAAAGTAAAAAAGCAAATAGAATTTTTGATATAAAATAAATATCATCATGTAAATGATTGATTTGTAAGAAGGAGTTAGAGTCGTTCAATTTATCACCTTATTCCTGTGAAATATATTTTTCGTTCTAACATTACAGTTTTTCCTTGGATGGAAATAAAATTTATTATTTTCTTCAACAAATTTATTTTTTTACTAAATCTTTTAAACCATTTCACATAAGAGGTATTAAATTTTACGTGTTTAATATCATTTAAAAATAGTAACTATAACCAATACATGACATGGTACAGACTGGGGGGCAGGGTACATAATGTCGATTTCAAGGGAACACATTACCAAATTTAGTAATTTTTAATAAAACATTACTAAATCTAGAATTAGAGTATCGGGACTCCAGAAAGTGGGAAATACAACAGTTATAAGACCTCAGATGAGGAACTAGTTATTATGTTGTGTGTTTGTGTGTATGTGTGTTCGTGTAAACATATGTTCATGTGTGTTGCAAGGAATGGTGGCTGGTCTTTTATGGTGATGCCTTACAAAGAATGCAAACAATACTTACTGTTCGTTTCTTCAATAGTATTTAATTTATCAAAACGACGTGATTCTCCAAACAAATTTTAGTGTTGTAAATTATAACGCCATATCAGCCAAAATCATGTTTAGCACCAGGATAATTAATGGTAAGCAATTTTAAAAGCGCCTTTGCTTGTGTTTAACTTCAATATTATTTTACATTTTTTTTACTTTACTATAAGTAAAGTATAGTGATCGTGAAAAAATTCGATCTCGAGATTTTGACGGAATTACATGTTTTGAGGTCCCAGAAGTCGTTTTATGACGTTTTTACGATGATGTCTGTGTGTGTGTGGGTGGGTGGGTGGGTGGGTGGGTGGGTGAGTGTGTTAGCATTGCTTGTTACCACGCTACGGTCCAGAATCTTTGATGGATCAAGTTGATATTTTACACAAAAATGGGCCTCATAAAGACGAAGATCCCTATTGTTTGCGAAGAATTATGCATGATGGGAAAGTCACTTTTTCTGCCAAAAACCGTTTTTTTTAAAACATTTATTTCTCCTAAACTGATAACCCTAGAGTTTTGAAATTTTGACATTATCTTTGAAGATACAAATCGAACAAACGAAAAATATATTCAGAATTTAAAAACAACAGGAAATATTTTTTTTTCAATAAAATGTAAAAATTTTGACTTATAATTCAATCTCAAACCTTGTGAGAGCGATACAAGCCATACTGTTTGACGGACAAAGATGAAACTATGCCTATAAATAGAACATTATATGGAGAATGAGTTGAGATATTTTTTTCTAAAATTACATTCGCTAAAGAGGCGTTACTGTACGATTTGTGTTTTCAGAAAAGTTTTTTTGACGCTAAACGGCTCGTTAAAAAATAATGAAAATTTGACCAAAAATGGATCAAAAAATTAGCAATTCATAAAAAAAAAATCATGAAGTTTCAATTGCGGGAAAGAGCAATAACGATATAAAAACTCTTTGTTTACCCTAGACTAAGAGATCACCTGCTATACTTGTCGAATTTTTTGTATTTTTTTACATTGTTTACATTGACTTAGAAATTTTTTGAGCGAATCCACTGAGATAAAATTGATGTTTCTAATGGAAAAATTAAAATATATTATTGACTTATAAGAGATGTAAGAGGAATAATATTGTGCAGGTAAATGATAACACTCATTAAAAAAAAATTCGGATATATGTTATTTGACAAAGGGGAAGGAAAATGATCTTATTAAATACTAAGAAGCCATAAAATTCCCGGTATAATAATTCTGTTAAAAACCAAAAATGTAAAAGATAATTCAAAATATAAATCTTTCGTTTAGAGATTAATAACTGTAATTATCGTACATCTTTAATTAACAAATCACCTTAAAACAACATTTTCTTCGCTGTTTAAGATGTTTTTCAGAGAAAAAAAGGGTATTTTACTGTTTCAAATTTGAAAATTTTACATTAATATTCAATGTAGAAGGATGTCAAGTAAACGATGTAAGAAATCTACTGGCTATTTGAACAATAGCCATGTTCTCTTGTAGGATAATATTTCGTTTCAAGAAATGTTCACATTGGTTTTTCAAAAATGTTATTACTGCTGTAGTTATACTAATGAAATTATTTGTGATGTACAAAAATAAGCTTATAAATTGATATGTCCTTCAATCACTATCTGTACTACCACACGAATGCAATGCTAATAATTATATCCAATTTAGATATTTATGTTATGCTTAAATGATACGTTATGTTTTATATACTCAAGAAATTTGACATTGAGTTACTTATAGTAAAGTAGAGTGTAGGCCACTCCAGATTTTTTACAATGAAACACTTTTTGTAAGTCAAAAAGTGTTTCAGAGTGACTAGATCAGAGACAGGAGGCCAATTCCTGCCACTTTTCTCTTGAGTTCAGCCCGATGGTGATCCTATAGGCTACACTTTGCGATGATGTGCTAAGCTGTTTACGATGATGTGCTAAGCTGTTTGCGATGATGTGCTAAGCTGTTTACGATGATGTGCTAAGCTGTTTACGATGATGTGCTAAGCTGTTTGCGATGATGTGCTAAGCTGTTTACGATGATGTGCTAAGCTGTTTACGATGATGTGCTAAGCTGTTTGCGTAATGATAAGTCGTAGAGATTGTATTAGTTTCCGTTCTATGAAGATATTGTTTGAATGGCCAATATATGTATCAAGTTTTTTCGTAGCTTGGTGTATAGTAGCTATATTTTAATCTGGTTGATACTACAGGGAAATACGGTTCAGTCGTCACATCTTCTTCTGTACGTTTCCAAGTTTTTTCCCATTTTTTTTAAAGCTTCCTGTACTCAATATGTACTTCGAATGTGAGGTGGGATATTTCTGGTAACTAATGGGTAAATTGGGGTGTCCAAGACTGCTACGGTGATTTCTTTGGCTTCTTTTGCTCTGAGATCAGTAGGTTTATTCCTGTCTATGCCTGCATGGGCTGGTAATTTTTTTTTATTAATATTATCGGTCGGAGGACGCATTCACACCTCCGTTCCTTCTTCTTTCCTTTTTTCACCTCTCATGAAGACGGCGAGAAAGGTTAGGTTAGGTTACAGTCACCGTCCCTAGAGAGAACACACATAGGCCGCAAGCCGGCCCCTTGTGATACCACAAAAAGAGAATTGGGGCTATTCTCCCCCGTCCCTAGTCCACTCGAACCATCTCGAGAGAACAATAAATCTAGACAGATCCTTGATACCAGTGGATGCTAAGTTCTCAAGATTGTCAAAGAAATATTCTCCTAATGCTTCTTTCCTTCTTTGAGCCAAACCAGGGCATTGACAGAGAAAGTGAGGAACTGTCTCTTCCTCTTCCTCGTTCTGGCATGCCCTGTATAAATCCCTCGCCTCCATTCGTAACTTTGTGGCTTGTTTTCCTATTAGCCAATGCCCCGTGGAAACAGCGATCACACTGGCTACCATTATTATATTCATAGAGAGAAGATCCTTCTGGAGTTACAGGAAGGCCACAACTACTTTGAAATAAAACACGTGTCCTCCTCAGACCATCTTTGTTTGACACGTTCATCAATTCTCTTGAGTGTGTGTTAAATCTCTGTTTTGTGTTTTCTAGTTGTAACTTTGTTAAATACATGCACGGGGGCCAGGCTAGCTCAGTGGTTACGTGCTCGCCTCTGAACTGATAGGACCGGGGTTAGATCCTCACCTGGCCCTCGATTTATTCACGCGGGAGGTGAATAAATCTGAGTGCGTCGTCCCTCGGAGAAGGACGTTAAACCGTCGGTCCCAAGCCTGTACGATGTCAGGTACTCGTTAAAGATCCCTACTCTAAATACATTTGAGTTAGGTAAAATTTAGGACTCCCACTGTAGAATCAATCTTCATTGTGTGGTATCACAAAGGGCCAATGCTCGGCCTAAGTGTGTTCCCTTGTGGAATTGCCACTGCAACCTAACCTAACCTAAATACATGCACATTTAACCAACCGCCTTTATAATAGCTCAATAGGTTAGTTGCGATCGAAGATCGACAACGTCCGAAAGCGCTCAACGACTCCAAGATCATCTTACGAGGTATGACGGTTTGCCATATTAATAATATAAATGTAACTTTGTTTATCAATATTATTTAATAGTTAGTTATGTATAAAGAAAATAGGTAATAGATATTGTGAAGTAAACGGAGGAAATGATTATAGGGAAGATTAAATGTAGAGAAAAATGTGAGTAATGGAGGTGACGTGGAAGATTTTGTGAATGGTGATTAGAGACTGGGGTTGTGAAGAGGATGAGGTATAATTGACACGTCAGAGGAGGGAGGCAATTAGGCAGAGGATTAGGGCCTGGGTGTCCCGGGGACAACAGGTGGACTGGCCCATTCATCACGCTGGCACAGCGCTCCTACATTATGCATGCAATACCCTCCTTAGTTGTCACCTTATTCATTTATAACCCTCCTTTAACCCCTCCTTCCACACGCATTGTTCTTCATCATTAACTCTCAGCCCTAATCACAAAATCCATTATCCTTCGCAAAAAAACTAACTGCCTTATTTTCTATTTCAACTTGAAGAAAGTTACCAACTATAAGGTCAACTGAATGACTAATACGCTGAGAAAGTGCCATGTTTGTTAAATATTTTTCATATAAAGTATGTTTCAACTGATTTCAGTTTTCAATTGGAATGTTGATTTGGATTTTAATGATCGAAATGCAAATCAGTTTGAAATATAACAGCTTTTTTGCTTTATGAATGTGATAACAATAATCAAAAGGTAACAGCATGGATTTACTGTTGATCTTTTCTCTAAATAATGTAACTATAAGGAAAAAGAATGATGGATAAGCTAGTATTGAAGAATGATGAGAGTAAAATTCGTGAAAAGAGAGAAGAGTGGATAATTCAAAGGAAAATGGTGAAAAAGGAGACACCCTATGCGAAAATTTGACTACGAATGAAACGTTACTGTGAGTTTGCTAGTTACGAGTAAAATCGCGACACACATCCAGTCATGTCCATTATTAATTTGTAATCTTTAAAAACATGACAAATTTAGTAAAATTGTTGAAAAGTAGTTTTATAAAAGTTGGATATTTGCAAGGTCTCAAAATTTATATAGTTTGAACAAGTCTGAACAAGAAAGAGGATTATGTTTTTGGGTATGTACAATACTGTTTGCATAGGTTCGCATAACTGTAGAGGAGACTGGAGGTCTAGTATGTTAGTTAACCTATTAGACGCTAGACTTCGCATTGCATTCTGTATGTTATCACTTATCAGTGAAGTGTAAATGTTTCATGAATTGTCTTATTTAAATTTAATATTGTTTTTACTGTTTTCGATGAAATTATGTATTGTTTTTAAAAGTGAAAGGACTATTAATCGTTTAGGTCAACATTTAAATACTTTATTACTTTTTAATACATGTAAATTTTAGTGTTATTAGTGAAATGTTTAGTTTCAGAGTAACAAATAGTGGTTTAATTGTTCTACTTACCCTGAACACTTCCGCATTACAGGTATATTTATTAATAATCTTAACGTAACGTATTAGGTTCATCTCTTTATTTAATAGCCTACTTATTAAGTAAATCAGCAGCATGATCGCCTCTGAAATGGTAGGTCCGGAGTTCAATAGCCACACTCTCGTCCTTGATTTATTCACTTGAGGGGTGAATAAATCTGAGTCCGTCGTCCCTCGGAGAGGAAGTTAAGCCACCGGTCAGGAGCCTTGTCGGTGTCAGGTATTCGCTAAAGATCTTTAATATACACTTGAGTTAGAGGTGATCAAATTTAGAACTCCTTATGTAGAATCAATGTTCATGATTTATAGACTTTCCCCAAAATTTCCTTTCTAGAATGTCAATAGAATTATAAAAATATCTTAGTTTCAATTCCAGAAAAATTTAATTTACATTTAAAAAGATTAAAGTTAAAAAAAAACAAAAGATTTTGTTAAAAAAAATGTTAAGTAATCTCCAAGGCGCAAGGGTAACCCAATCAGTGTTTCCACTTTAGGGTTTTTTACCCTATTTTAGGGTAATTCAATGGCTTTTGGGTCAGTTTAGGGTAGCTAATGTTTTTATGGTAGTTACTATTTTTATAGTAAAGTTATCGAATGTCTTTTTTAAACTGCAAAAAGTTTTAACATATAATACATAAATTGAACTTAAACTTTTTAAAATATTCAAATAAAATTAAAAATCAACTTTTTTTAATTATCTGGCAACCAACACTTAACGATACGTACATTTAGTTGTGACAGCTCGTTTATTTTCGTCTGAACAAGTAATCTAAACAGTGTCTGTCGACTGTTGTCTTATATTTGTTGTACACACATGTTTATCTCCCGTCTTTTTTAATCTTTGGTTTTGCACTTGGTGTAGAATTAAAAATTTGAATCAAAGTAAGTATAAATAATGAGTACTATAGCTTAGTACTTTTAGTTTCATTAAAACTGTTAATGAAATAAAAGTGGAAGATTTTTATAAGAGATGCCGTTCGTTTTTAGTAGAGGGCGAGAAACAAATTCATTCAAGATTTACCTTAGATGATCTTATACATAATTTGATTTCATGTGTTGATCCTCAAAAAGCTTGTAATTTAAATCCTCCATCTATTTCCCATATATTAAAAGCACTTCCACAGTTAATAAGTTTGTTGATGAGTCTGTACTTGATGAAGAGTGGAGAAATCATTATTTAAATGAAGAAATATCTGCACAGATGGACTTTAACAAGTATTGGGATTTAGTGTTCAGTGGAAAAATAATGCACAGTTGCCATGTTTTCCAAATTTAACTAAATTGATTTCATCTTTAATGCTAATACCGTTTTCAAATGCATCAGTTGAAAGGTTTTTCAGTATTTTAAATCTTGTGAAGTCAACTCAAAGAAACCGGTTAAAAAATGAAACTATTAAAGGACTAATGCATGCTATTTATTATCTTAGAAATAATTCAGTCAACTCCCATTCAGTGAATATTGATAAAAATATTCTAAAAGCGCTGTCAAATGTTAAAAGCAATGCCACTTGCTCTGAAATTAAAAAAATGATTTAATTTTTTATATTGTTTATTGTGTTCAAGGTTAAGGTGTTGTGTTTAAAAAGGAATATTTTAATAATAGCTTTAAAAAATACTTTACATATTAACAAAAAAATATTTTTAATATAATAAGTGTTTATTTTTTTTCATCAGTTTATAAACAATAAAGTTAATGGTTTACATGATAAAATATTATTATCCTGTTATAGAAAATTTTAATTTAAAGTTTAACTTTACTATTGCAAATGTATTTATTCCATAGAATGATATCATTTGTTATTAACTAACGAATATGGCTATTTTGTTGCATGAGAAAAATTATGTTATGATAAAATATATAATTATTATATTTTACATTTTAGGGTAAAAGTTTACGTTTTAGGGTTTTTTAGAAGCATTCTTAGGGTAGTCACAATTCCACTCGTGGAAACACTGAACCCAATGTCATACGTACTCTCATCTGGACTGGCAGGTCCAGGGTTTGATTCCCACTGTGGCGATTGATTTATTCATGTGGGAGGTGCATAAATCTGAAGACGTCCTTTCTCGGAGAGGTCAACAAGCCCTCGATCTCGAGCCTGTACGATGTTAGGTACTCACTAAATATCTTTAATCTAAATACACTTGAGCTAGGACAAATTTTAGAACTCCCAATGTAGAATGTTCATTGTGTGGTATCACAACATTCCAAAGTGATACCACAATTGTATATCAACTATTCGTGTTCTCTCGTGAGATAACCACTATAACCTAACCTAACCTAAATAATACCAAACATTTTATTTTGCTAAAAACAATTTGTCATTAATGCTTGTTTTTTCGTTTTAAATTATAGTTCCTATGAATTATATAAATCAATAATATTATAATTTAAGAAAAAAATATCAAAGCATTGATTCAAGTTATCAATATTACATAACTTGAAAAAAAAACTATGACGTTGAGTTTGGAAGTAATTTTAAATTAGAAGCTGCACCAAGAAACTTTTTACTTTTAACTAAAGTGTAATTTACTTTGTAAAACATTGATTATGAAGCAAGTAATGAGTAGGTCTTAGCTAGATAGAGGTGATCCAAAGAAAGTTGCAAGTCAGCGCTTAGTTTGTGATGAAGAGTAGAACTTGAACCAACTTTCACTGTTTTCTCTTATTGAAAAATAATCACTAATATTATATGATTCGCACTTCAAGTTTTTTTTTAATGTAATTCTTTTTTTTTTACATTTATCAATAAATTACAGCTTTGAAAGTAGGAATTTGTAAGGCAATACTACATTATTTACTAAGCCTAACATAATATTAGATGTAACAGGATAAAGTAGAGAATAAATATGTTTGTAAAACACTTTGTTCTGCAGGATAGCTGGTGAAATGGTTTAACTGAAGTTAAATGATACAGGTGCGAGTGAGAAGATAGCCTGACGTTTCAAGATGACGTTATACAGGAAAAACACTTGACGTACCATTAATCTTTACCCTGAGTTAATTCTGTTATACAGTTCTTTTCCTGAGTGTCTTCAATATTGGCCTTTGAAAAAAAAAATAAACAAGGTAATATTAACTTCTGTAATAAGAAATTTACTTTACCTAATTTATTTTTCTTTTTTACCTTGTAGAGTGATAATTTCCTGTATGTATCTATTCATGAACAACTGTTTATTATGAACTAGCAGCTCACCCCATCACCGACTTCTCAGAAAACGTCACGTAATCCTATGTACATATTAATACGCTAGTAACTACGTGTGTCACGCTTTGTCATAATATTGATAATAATTGCTGTAATTAAATTACAGCTACAAATCAAGGTCATTATAATTAGTCATCATTATATTCTCTAATTAGTATTTAATAAAGCACTTAATTAGTCTATTTTATATACTTACTTTTACTTTTTATACCTAAAAATAGCACATTATATAAAGATAAATATTTTTTTCAAAATTTCATCGATAAGAAACGAAATTATAACGCTTTTTTACGAATTCAGAACATTTTTTTGCAGCTAAACCGATAATAATGAGATATTTTTAAAAAATTGAAGCTAAGATCAGCAATTTATAAAAAAATCATAAAATTCATATTGTTACTTAGGGCAATATAATATAAAAACTGAAATTTGATTTTGAATAATGAATCATCTAACCCTACTGGTCAGATTTGTTTGCATTCAATTACATTGTTTACATTGACTTAGACATGTTTTAAATGAAATGAAATTGTTATTGAGGTTTATTAAAACAAATTTTAAATGTTCTAATGAATTAAGATAATATGTTAGAAGAATAAAATTTTAAATGCCCCAAAATTGCCCCAATTAAATGCATTTAATCACATAATTTCTTTGATGTGATGGATGGTTGTTGAACAAGTATTTCAATAATCAAACAAAGCATAAGTTGGTTTATTAATTTAAACATTAATAAACATAAGTTTATTATGTTTACTGATAGTAAAGTTGAGATTAGGCCACTCGAGATTTGTTATCTTTGTTTTTATTTTTGTTCAAATTGAATATATTTATGTGACGCACGACAGCGTCTGTCAGGTTAGCTGATAATTAAGTTTAGCTAAATGCAACACGACATTCTCTGATAGTTAGCGATGTTCACCGGATCATCTACTAATAATAATAATAATATCTTTTTAGGGTAAAAAGCTAATGGAATAGTCTCCACATATAAGAATTTAATCGTATAAACGACGCGTTTCGAACACGTAGTGTTCTTCTTCAGGCATTAACTAAAAAATACAATACCGTGAGAGAGTTATCTATAGTACAAAATACTATTCCATCCTATTCCCAGTCAGTTATATCACAGACACTCACCCGTAGGTTCGTACTCTCTTTTTTATTTTATTTTATATTATTTTAATTTTGTACAATAGATAACTCTCTGATGATATTGTATTTTTTAGTTAATGCCTGAAGAAGAACACTCGTGTTCGAAACGCGTTGTTTATACGATTAAATTTTTATATGTGGAAACTATTTCATTAGATTTTTACCCTACAATGAGTAAATCTCTATATATATAAAAATGAATGTATGTCTGTTTGTTTGTACTCGATAGATTCAAAAACCATACATCCAATCGCCGTGACAATTTAGGAAATTATTAGGTATCCCCGGGAAGGTTTATGTAAAGTTTTTTTAAAAATCAGAGTTGTGGTTCAGGTAATATCCCAAAAATATTATAATAGATAAGGTTTGCTGTATAACCTGTTTGTTTACATTTTGACTTTAATTGGTAATGGCAGCCGCAGGTAGGTTATTCTTTATGATAATATTTCCACATGATTTGTTCAATTGGAAATAACCAGGTACCAGAAATGTTATTATTGTTTTCAGATTGATATTAAAGACAATTATTGTAATTTTATATGGGTTTCTTATTAACTTTAACAAAGCTTTAGCTATTACCAATAGTTTACAATTAACTTTTCATATCTAATTGGTTTAACTTGCTTTAAGCATTAAAGAAAGTTATGAGTTAAATAATAACTTATTAACTTTAAGTATGCTAGATAGTATTACGAATAATAATAATAGTATTTGAACCATTAATTCTAATCTTAAAAGAATAGTTAAAGTATTGTTTAAGTTTAATGAATGTAAGGCTTCTTTATTTTTCCTGATTGATTACTTCGTTTGTTTAAAATATTTAATTATTAGTAATTAGTATCCGGCCCTACACCATATAGGCAAAATGATAAGTTATTATATATATATCGATGATATCTAACTAGAAGACGTTTCATTTCTTTATGTTTTGTCGTCAAAAAATATTATTTTTATTATTTGTTTAATCTAATCTATCAACTACCAATTGTATTAGAGAAAGTAGCAAATTTATAATCAGTGGTAGATTATATCTTTTTTGCGCAATCTATAATTTTAATTCTGTTTTAATTTCGTTTATCTCAAAAAAGTTAAGTGTAACGGAACTATAGAAAATTTAAATTGTTTTCGTTATATGTAATTTATTATTAGAGTTGGAATTAAATTGTTTCCCGGATAAAGCCGGGTAGGTCAGCTAGTACCACATACTAACTGATTGCACTATGTTAGAAATAATATCATTTACTAAGAACTTTATTTGTCAAGTTCACTACTAGTAAATCATCTATCACTAATGAAATGAAACTCATAATAGAGAAACATTATCAGATCATATAATGAATGTATTATAGTAATACGAAACTTCTAGGTAAAGTTGTCACTAACAAGTGAATTGCTAAAAGTAAATAAAACGAGGAATTTTATCCTTTTCACTTATTGAGATTTCGAAGGCTTCGATGCTGCCACAGAAAACATGTTTGAGACTAATGTATAGAAAATAAAATTTGTTATTATAGGAAACTAGGTGTTCAAACTTTCTCTAAAGTCAATTGTTTTTAAAAATATTTAATTTGCTTATTTTTAATTTAATTTGTTGCATCTTTTATCACCCATAGCTTTTACATATTTATATGCAGACACTATATAAATTATAATATATATATAAAATATTATATAATATATTTTACAAATTATAATTTATATACTACTAAATTATACCGTCTTTTTTCCAAAGAAAAAGACATCCCCCGAAAATAACTCCTAGCGTGATTTTAGGGATCTTTTGAACTATAAGGCCTTCCCTGAAAATAGGCCCGAGTTAAGATAATGTGAAAAATATAATTCGTTAAAAAATTGCTGTTGAATGTAGTAGGTAGGTATCTCTAGCTGTCTTAATATTTCAGAGAATTCTTTGGAACAAAATATTCCAAGAAATTCCTTGTTTACCTCTAAAGTTCATTTCAAGGAGGCTACTTAGACAAGAAGTATTCAGTTAACTTTAGGTATGTTGCAAGACATGAGAGATTCAGTCCAATGATTCTACAGGAAATAGATTTGTAGGAAAATCAGAACGGAATTCAAAATTTTGATAATTTATGTCGATGTTTCAGAAGATGACATGACTGTAATCGAATAATTAAAATTTCTGTATAAAAATACATATTAAACAAAAAAATATGTAAATCTACTTAATGTACTTGAAGCCCTCCCCTCAGAATAAGTCCTAGCACGGATTTTGACCTAAAAATAAAGTAAGACAGTGTCTTATTTTCGGAAAAAGAAGGTAGTATTATTTATTATAATGTATAAATTATGTTATGATAAACTACAACCATAGAACTCTTCGTGGTGTAATTTACTCATTTGCTTTGTTAGTGGCATACATACAGAGAAAACAGTGATCGATATAAAATACAAAAAACATGATAACGAGTAATAAGAGATATGATATAGCTAGTCTTTGTCTTAATTATTTCAACATCCTGCAATAGTCTATTGACTAGTTATAAAATGTTATTTCTTTTATGCAGTGCATCTATTTTTTGGTTTTCTTTCTGTTTCTTTTATTTAATCTCCCTATTTTTGTTTTGTTTCGTATTAAACAATAATTAATTTGAAGTTGAAAAGGTGTCTTGTTTTTTTATGGTTATATAACCTCCCTTTGTTTTCGTCTGTGTTAGATAAATGCGTCTAACTTAAATAATTATCCTTCAAAAAAAAAAAAGGTAATAACTTTGTAGATTTTTGATTTCCCGATTAATTTGTTTATATTGTGTTTATTTGTAATTTATTTGCTTATTGTGTTGTTCGTTTTCTGTTTCATTGAATGTTCTGTGGCCGTGTGTATCATCGTAGAGTTATTTTGCAGTATTTTTTATCAGTTTAAAATTTCTTTTCGCCTTCATAATTAATAAAAGTAATTATCCTTTAACAACACATTTGTTTTATTAAAAAACAATGACGCACTCTAGTTTTGGTTTTCGTTTTACAATGTTTTGTTGCTTATTGTGTTTTATGTTTTCTGTTAGTTGATATTCTGTGGATATTTGTTTTCAGTACTTATATTTTCAATAAATTGTTTTTAACCTTTTAAATGCTGTGAATAATTTCTTGCTATACGTCGGTTTATAATCAGGAGTAGTACTAATCGTGTATTCTGTTTACTCAAGTGATAAATATTTTTACAGAAGATCATTTATTTCAATTATCTGTTTTTTACTACTCACTTAAACATGCTTTTACAATTTTACAACATAATTGACTTTCGTAATCAAAATGAATAGTTTCATTATACGACCTTGATATTATATTCCACGTGACGACATTCCATTTATTCAATTAGCTTTGAATATAGTAACAAAACAGTTAATAATAATGATTTATGTAAAATAATTGTTCTGAACTCTCATATAAATAGTTTATTTTCAAGCAAAGTTTAGACTATTCCTGATATGGGTCGGTAGTCCTTGTAATTCATTATTTGAATTAAGAATACCATTATTTCCCAGGAAACAGGACACTAACTGAATCATAAATCATTTGTGATCCAGTTATTTTCAAGGACCGTTCATTCCTTAGTAACTAAAGTGTTTCTTACTTGACATTTTGCAAAACTAAACAATATTTGAAAGTCAGTCATGGATTGCAAAGTATTTAGACAACCAATTATTATAAAAAATTTTCAAACAGTATTCATTGGCATTAATATGAAAAAGAAATTAATACTCTTACATAAGATTTAGAGTAACATTGCTAAATTATAACTGTTAATGGAATACAAAACTGTGGTCAATATGGAAAGTTATTGAAATATTTTTCTTGAAATTATTTTAAAGAGTAGACTAGCAGTAATTATTTAGGTTAGACTAGCAGTAAAAACATATTCCTAAATCAACTTATTTAATCAAAGTCATATTTATACAAACATTCAATGATCAAACCACAATATAAAATGAAAAAAAAAGAGATTTTAGTCTTGTTTTCCCATTTCATATTGTGGTTTGACCATTGAGTGTTATTTCACGTGTTTATGTCAAATCTTGTTTTATATATATATATATATATATATATATAAATTAATAATCAACAAGAACTCTTGATATAATATATGAATTAAATACCACAATAAACAATGACTGTAAAACTTTAAATTATACAAAGCACGACAAAGAAAAAAGAATAAAAGAAACACTTACAGAATTCAATATTCGCGCTCCGTTCTTCGACGTGGGGAGATCTCTCTCACTTCGTCTTCTCTTCTAGTCTACTCCTGATGACGAACAACAGTTCGAAATATTGAATTCTGTAAGTGTTCTTTTTATTCTTTTTTCTGTGTCGTACTTTGTGTAATTTAAAGTTATATTTATATATATACAATTGTTTCTTGTAGTTTTCAACTTCTTATTTTTTTTAAACTGAAAATAATTATCGTGATTGCTAACTCACCAGGGCAGCCTTTATTTATCAAAATACATGCTACTGCATTATTCTTTAGGCGAATTTAGACTAGTAAATTATCTTATTGCTTATTATTCTGGCATCAAAATTTTATAACTAATTTTTAATAATTTATTAAATAAATTTGTGTAAAATATCGTTTATCTCGATTTTCTTAGTTTCAATTATTAAATAGTTATAATAAAATTTGACTAAGTTGTCTTTCTGTAAGGCTGATATTACGCGTTA